>JZKD02S1679632.1:367427-377900 GCA_000966675.3 Picea glauca | reverse complement strand
TTGTTCTCAGACTTCATAGAGTTCATCATGGCTTGCTTGACTTGGTCAAACCCTAGATTTGGCCAGAAATCCAAACTTCACGTCTTGGTCTTCTGAGAGTACCAGGAGATGCATTGGGCTAGGGTGCACTGATCTATCTAGATATTAGGTCAATCTTGTCACTTAAGGTGCCTCAACAAGAGGTTTAGGGTTTCTGCAACTGCTTCTGCTGGTAACCCTAGCTGCAGTTCTTTTGGAAGCTGCTCCTGCTAGTAACCCTAGCGGCAGTTCCTCAACGAGCTCAATATCTAGTGGCTATGTTTCCTTCCAGTGTTTTAGGCTGACTGAAGGGGTGTGGGCCCATAACCTGTTAGAATATAGAAGATGGTGTGCTCATTTTACCATTGACGATACCCTCGTCACCCAACCATAGGCCGAAGCCTCCCTCCGAGCACCTTAACCTTGACTGAGAATTCTTCTGGAAGAAAACCCTAGGCTAGATAGCCAAACAAAGAGCAACGCATCACAAAAGTTGATCAGATAGTCCCAAACCCTAGCCAAGAGATATCCAAGCCAATACTGAAACTAGCTGCTGCTGCAGCTGCACCTGCAACCCTCCTCCAAACCTGCGCACCAAACTGCAACTGCAGTGCGCATCAACTGGGAAAACTGCAATTCTGAGATACTGCAAATGAGAACTAGCGCCCTGTATTTATAGTAATCTTTCCAGTTTGTTGGGGCCAACTTCTCCTTCTGGGTATGTGTCTGTTCAGTATATTATTATTAATTTCTGGCCGACTTCTTCTCTTGGAGGCTAATAGCCTAATATAAACTATCTTCTTGAGCCGACAAGGATTCTAGGGTTATTATCCAACTCATTAGGGTTTCTCTTGCTTTCTGGAGTCTTCTATTCTTGTCAAGTTCACACGTGGGGGTAAATACCTCCCGCAACTACCATAATATTAACAACTGCAACATTAGAAGGGGCATAACATTGATTTCATCTAGAAAGTTGGTAAACTCACCATACATTCTTTCGACGGATCATCCAAATGCATCGCCAGAGCTTGGGTATAGAAGCTAGACAAATACTACAAGCTCAACCAGATGTCTGAGACATAGGCCATAAATTTTACTACCTTACACTTGGAGGGTGAGGCAGATAAGTGGTGGCATCATGGATTGGTGACATTGGGTCACAATCGCATCACCTCCTATAGAGAGTTCGTAGAGAGACTCATGGAAATGTTTGATAGGAGGGATCTTGAGATCCACTTCAGGGATATATCCCAGTTGAGACAAATTGGCACAACATAGGCGTTCATCACGGAGTTTCAGCGCGTAGCCATGGAAGTGACAGATATAACACAGCCCATGTTCATCATTCTATTCATAGAGGGACTCATAGAGCCTTTGAGAGAATGGGTGAAGGAATACAGGCCACACACCTTGCAGGATTCCATCCTACACACTTGATATTTGGTAGACTCAGTGCCAAAGACTAAACCCTTTTCCAAACCCTTCATACCCTAGAAGGATCGAGACATGAAGCCATTCTAGAGAGAATGGAAGGGAAAGGAGACGTTGGATGATGGGACAAGGAGAGAGATTATGAGGAAGAAGCTTTGCTTCAACTGCAGATACCCTTGGGTACCAAGACACAGGTGCATGGGCAAGGGAGAGATTCATTATATTGAGGTGGGAGGAAGCAGTGTGGACAATGCGGAGGAAGAGAAGGATAGTGGGTCCACTAGCTCAGAGGAGGATTCAGCACATGCATAGGATCAACATCCCCGTAGACCACTGACATCGGAAGGAGCCCACCCTCTAGTAGTCCCACATCCACCTTAGCAGGCTAACATACGAAAAACAACAAAGGGAGGATTCATAGCGACCCTTTTGGGTGTTCCTAGGTATGATACCCTCCATATCAGAGGGACTATTTAGGGGAAATGAGCAATATCCCTGATAGATGGTGGGGCCACCCACAACTTCATTGATGCTTCATTGGTATCGAGATGAGCACTTCAGACAAAGGAGTTTGAGTGGTTTTGATGTTGTAGTAGCAGATGGCTACATAGTGGAGTGTCTAGATAGAGTTTCAGACTTGGAGATAAATTTAGGAAGCTACACAATGAGAGACACATTTTATGTGGTTGACCTATCTGACACAGATGTGGTGTTAGGATTCTAGTGGATGATCACCTTAGGAAAAATCACCACCAATTACCAAACCTTGGAGATGGGGTTCAGAGATTGTGACGAGAAGAAGGTTGTTCTGAGAGGTATGTCGACAGAAGAACCCATGACAGTTTCAAACAAGAGGATGGAGAGGATATTCATACATGGGGAGGTAGCATATGCCACATAGTGATTGATCACTACGCGAAAGGATTCTGAGGGTCGACAACAATATCATACAAATATCATGAATTTGTTGGGATGACATCAACAGGTTTTTGGGTTGATTCTACCAAGGAGACCACATGATAGGGGATTTGAGCACACCATTGAGTTGGAGGAGGGGGGAAAACATATGATCACACCCCCATATCATCATCCTAGGAGGTTCAAGGATGAGATAGATAAAGAAATCAAGGAATTTCTAGCGATGGGACACATCAGACCGAGAAGAAACCCATTTGCCTCTTCAGTTGTCTTAGTTCTGAAGAAGGATGGAACCATGAGGATGTGCATTGATTACCAGGCCTTGAAAAATAAAACCATCAAGAACCGATATCCTATCCCACACATTGACGAATTGATGGATGAACTGCATGGGAAAGTTTTCTTCTCAAAGATTGATCTACGCTCTTGGTATAATCAGATCAACATCCAAGAGCAGGACATAGATAAGACAACATTTCGATGTCACTTTGGACATTTCGAGTTCCTAGTTATGCCATTTGGGGTAACCAATGCACCCACTACATTCCAGTCTTGCATGGACCACATATTCAGGGATCAGTTGAGGAAATCAATCTTGGTTTTCTTCAGCGACATCTTGGTCTACAACAAGACATGGAAGGAGAATATGAGGTATTGAGCATCATGGAGGTGCAGTTATTATATGCCAAAGAGTCCAAGTTTATGTTCGGTATGACATAGCTACTTTACTTGGGCCACATCATCAGTGCACAAGGGTTACAAGTGCACCAGGAGAATATCAAGGCCATTCTAGATTGGCCAATGCCCAGGAACGTGACAGAGTTGAGGAGTTTCTTCGGGCTATGCAGCTATTATAGGCATTTTTTCTGGGGTTTTTCTCAGCTTGGAGCACCACTGATGGATATTACCAAGAATGGGGCTTTAATATGGATCGAGGAGTCACATAAAGCATTTGATCACATGAAGTAAGTCATGGGCACTTGTCCAGTGTTGGCATTACCAGACTTCACCTTGCCATTTATACTAGAGTGTGACGCATCCAGCAAGGGTATCAGGGAAATTTTGATGCAGAGAGGAAACCCCATTGTATTCAAGAGAAGGAAGCTCACTCAGGCCGAGAGGTTGTACTCCATTTATGAAAAGGAAATGCTGGAAATCATGCATGCCTTGACCAAATTCAGAAAATATTTGGTGGGCAACAAATTCGTGGCCAAGACAGATCATAACATCTTAAAGTATTTCTTTGAGCAGAAGGACCTCAGTGAGTGCCAAAATAAATGGGTGATGAAGGTACAATAATTTGACTTCGACATAGAGTATGTCAAGGGGAAGAAGAACATTGTGGCCAATGCACTATCGAGGAGACCTGCAACAAGTTCTTTGATGGAGATTTCAACAGACTGGAAATCCCACTTGTTAGTGGAATATTCCAAGAACAAGTTCGCTTGTGAGGTTATGGATGGGAAGAAATAGGATGACAGGTATAGGGTTGTTGACAATGCCATATTCTACAAGGAAAAATTCTACTTGGTGCCATATTCGGGGCTCAAGAAGAAGATCCTCACAACAGTTCATCATTCACCACTAGCAGGCCATCGAGGGTTTTTCAAAACCTACAGACAGATCAGGGAGAGGTTCTCATGGAAGGGCCTCAAACAAAAAATTACGAGACACGTTAGTGAGTGTGTGACTTGCCAACATAACAAGTCAGAGCATGCTCTTCCAACAGGGCTACTTCAGCCACTCCCCATTCTAGAGCAGAAATGGGAGAGTATATCGATGGAATTCATCACAGGCCTACCCAAGGTCCAGGGTAAGGACTATATCTATGTAGTGGTCGATAGATTGATCAATTTTTCTCACTTATATTCCATACCGATAGAGTACAATGCATTTCAGGTAGCCAAGCTATTCTTCAGGGAGGTCTTTAGACTTCATGGGTTGTCGAGGAACATCGTCAACGACAGGGACAGTCGGTTCATGGGGACATTCTGGAGAGAGTTGCTTCGGTTGGCGGGGACATAGATGACACCCAACACCAGCTATCACCCTTATACAGATGGGCAGACCATGATTGTCAACAAGTGGGTTGAAGGATATTTGAGGAACTATGTAGGTGGACAAAAAATAACATGGGTCAAGTGGCTACATTTAGGAGAGCATTGCTACAACACCACTTTCCACATGTCCATTGGTATGAAACCCTTCTGATCATTGTACGGATATGATGCTCCCACTTTGGTAGACTTGGTTTTCAGGGAGAGAAGAGCTCCCAAGGCTAAGGATTGGATCATAGAGAGTCAGGAGATTCTCAAGTTGTTGAAAGAGACCCTACAGATGACACAAAACTGACAGAATATTAGTGCAGATAGGCACAGGATAGAGCGCGGATTTGAGGTTGGGGATTTGGTTTTCTTGGGACTCCAAAATTACAGACTGTCATCTATGAAGAAGAGTCGAGCTGAGAAGATCAAGCCTAGATTTTATGGCCCTTACAGGATCATGCGTTGAGTAGGTGAGGTTGCTAATGAGATAGAGATTCCAGAGGGGATAAAGATTCATAACGTGTTCTACGTATCTTTCCTAAAAAATTCATTGGGACAATTCATTATCACATCAGAGGAGATTCCCCCATTGGATGAGGAGGGATAGTTGGAGTTGGTTCTGGAGGAGGTTTTGGAGTTCCAGGAGAAGAAACTAAGGAGTAGGGTCATTAGAGAGTGTTTGATTAGATGGAGAGGGATTCCATTAGAAGACGTTACTTGGGAGAGCGAGAAGGGAGGATTGTAATGTCCCTTTCCAAATGAAAAATATGGAAATTTCAAACCATATATATATCCCCATTGTAATGTCCCTTTCCAAATAGGAGCTCCAGAGAGGAGGCTTAATGGTCTAAACCGCCTCGTTAGACTATATCCAGGTCCATAAAATGGGTAAACATGGTTACTAGAGGTCACTCCATTCAAAGGTGTTATGTTCAGAAAGTGACATTGAGCTAAAAATGGTTAAAAACGCTTTTAATCCAATATGAGCTAAAAATAGAACAAATGAGATAAAGTTAGAAGTCAACAACGAATTAGGATTTCAACAGTGAATTAGGGTTTAGAAAATCTATAAGAGAAGGGTCAGTGACCTAATTCACCATTATCCAGATTATGACTTGTCATTGAGGAGTCTAGAGGCGCATCTCAGGAGAGATAGTCCAGTGGATTCTAGGAGGAAGACACTAGTTGGATGATTTCGGTCTTGAGAGACACACCCTATTCATCGAGAAGATCACACAAATATTCCATCATTATTCAACAACAATCACACAGGTTCCGGCAGCAATGGCGCACTTATCAAGGGTGAGGGTGCAGCTTCTGAGGAGGTTCAGTGGATCGACTTGTCCCATCCAGGGAGAGTTCAAATATTCCCCTCCAACCCATTTTAGAGGAAGGCAAGGCACATATTTCACTTGGCTCCTCGTCATATTTTGACGGAGGAATCATCTGGGGCGCATTTTATAGACTTGGGAGTGCGACACTTTTGGCGAACACATTCAGGGTTACCAAGACATGATCAGATCAGATCCAGGGAAACCCTTCTGACCCATTTCCCAGTAGGCCAAGGAAATCATTTTGAGATACATCTTAGCCGATTCCGACAGTGGAATCACTAGAGATAATATTTCTAGTTAGAGAGGGGTGCATTTCCCCAGGGGGATCCATTCGGGGTCTAGACACACCAGCAGAGGGGCCAGTCAGTCACTAGGATTGAGATCTAGAGAAGGGCACACCATTTGGGATAGTTTTCAGGCCATTCCGAGAGGTTTATCCACCAGGGTGAACTTTCCGGAATTTCAACAATTATAATGCGAGCTACCACAGTTCCATCTTATCCATTGATCCCACAGTGCTCATCTATTATTGGGTATTATCATTTAGTTTTCTTATTGTATTCCAGATAATATCCTTTTTTCATTTGATCTAGCCGAGTGATTTATTTTATTCAGCCACATTCGACATTTGTACTCCGCAGAGATATCATAATATAAACTTTGCAGTCTTTTGTCGCATTTGTTATTTGTATGATCATTTATATGTTGTAAACAATTAATCCTACACGCACATTAGAAATATTTCCTAGACTAGCCAAGTCAGGAAAATTACACCCATATTCTCCTCTTGAGCTAACTTCCTTCCCTTCACTATTTTTCCATTGCAATTTACAATATTTTATGACTTCCTCAGTCTTTAATTTTGTCTCCTAGAGTAGGAGGGCAACAAGTTGTTCATATTTTATTAGATCATTGATTGATTCTATATTGAATTTTATACCCATGCCTTTCATTACTTACTAGATGGTTTTTGAGTCCCACCCACTGACAAGATTGATGCTCCTTGATTTCTAGTGTGTCTTGTCCTTGACCCAAGAGATTTCTCAATAGTTGTTTGGGTACCTATTTATTTATCCTTATTCTCTATTTCTTCCCTTCTTTCCTTTGTTGGTTTCCTACTTGGATTTTTGGGAATATTTTCCTTTGCCACTATCTCCTCTTTTTCATCTACCTTTACCTCTTCCTCACTTTATTGTTAATATTTTTTTCCTTGCGATTACTCCATGGGAATATACTAGCTTGCCTGGAGAATGATCAAGTTCTTCCTTATGATTTGAAGTGTTTCTTTCTACTCCAAGGGATGGAATTGGATCTGAATTTTATTACAACAATGGAATTGCTATTGGAATTATTGAATTAACATTAGGGGTGGCTAAAATCTATGAAAATGGAATAAATTCATCATGTGATAAAAATTCATACCTGTTGGAATGAGGATTCACCTCTCTTTCCTTTGGGTGATTTGGTGATTTTCTTATTTATTCATGAGTGTGATTATAACTTGGTTTGATTGGGTGTGATTTTCCCTGAGATTGACTTGAACATGATGGTTTGGATTGGATGATTGCTGGAGGGGATTGCTCTGGATTCAATGAGGAAGCAACCTACTTAAGTTTAGTTTTATTCTTTTTTTAATTTCAATAATTGATCATCCTTCTCTTGTGTAGGAGGCTCTACCTGGGTATTTTTTGTGCAATCTTTTGCAAAATGGTTGTACTCATTACATGGCTTGGACTTAAAGTGAAGTTTCTCATAATCCACCAGCTGGAGGTGTTTCTAGTTTTCCAAGGATATCTAAATCTCTTTAGGCAGACAAACATTTCATCCCTATGTTTAAATATGTCAATATGCATGCCTAGGGTAGTTCCTATGCATATCATGATGTCCTCATTCCAATAGTACAACAAAAGATGCAAAAAATGAACCCACATAGGGACAATAGATGAAACATCATTTTTCAAGTTAAAATCGTGAGTCCACCTATTCAGTTACATCCTTCTAGTGCCAAAAAAATAAGGCCCACTTTGAAATATAAGATCCCTATCTTCTTTGGCCTAAAAAAGAAAAGCATATAACCCTGTTAAGAAGTAGTGGGTTAGCTTTCCTTTTATTAGGACTTTCTATTTCTTTTGTACCCAATTTTCCATGGCTCTTGGAGAAGGACATATTCCAGTAAATTGTCCAATCAACCCTCTTTCAACCAAATCCAGAGCCATATGCAGTGATGAGGAAGAGGAAGGGACTACATCGAGAATTTGATTCAACTTAACGAATTTATATGGTTGTGATATAACCAATTTTCCCATGGAAGATACAAGGGCCATGAAAGCAATAATTTCAGGGTCTAGAAGGGGGGGGGACCCCTCTAGTGGTGAAATACATGGAAAAAAAAATCCCTCTATCATATGAATAAATCAACTCAAAAGTTGTAGAGGAGTGCTATAGTTTCGACCGATGAAATCTTAACAAAATCTTAACCAAGGTGTGGTTTATATGTAGTTCACTATTACCAAATAAAAATATGACACATAATCATCGTTGACTTCTATAGTTCCAACTCAACAATTATCATTGACCCAATTTCTCTAAATTCTATTGGTTTTTGAATTCCAACTCATCAACCATATTTTTTCTTATGAGGACCATTTTAGACCCAAATTTACTCTAATGGATTATTATGATAGACTATAATTGACAATATTTGAATGAGTTTTATTCAAATATGATAACATGGATGGATGAAATATACATTGATATGAATAAATTGATGTTAACTCGTATGATTATGATACTTTGAAATGAAAACATTTTAGATACAAAAACTTGTAAATGATATTCATGGTTTTCCTAGAGTGACAGGGAAACCGTAGGTTTACATTGATGTGGGATTGCAACAATATGTTTTGGACTCTAGATTGAGTCAAGGTATTATAATATGTCATGTAATTGATGATATGCTTTAGTTAATGAGTTTAGAGCAATTTTATGTGTTGATTTTAGTGTGTGCAAGCACATGGAATATGCTTGTTGATCAATCCACATATGGGTAATAGGGTTGTATGGAAGTGTACATCACCAGAAGAGGAGGAGAATCATTCCTATTTCCACCTACTAGCACTCATTTTCCATGAGTTGGGTTGAAAAGCTAGTGATGCTTTTACTTAGAGGTTTCACATTATCATGAGGGTAGGCCACAAATTCAATCACTCACTGTTAGGATATTTGGACACTTAGGAGTTAGTTAATATCTACTTGGTCTAATGTGTCTTTAGGTAAAAATGTGTTTCTTAGTGTGTTTCTTTAGTATGCATTAGTATGCATTTATAGTTGTTAGAAAAACATGACCGTGGAGAAATAAAATAAAACAAATGCGGAAACAAAACACAGAAGATACACAATACAATAGAGACACAGATTTACGTGGTTCACCCAGTGTGGGCTACATCCACTAGAGAAATTCCCAGGTCCTTCCTTTATTATTATCCAACATATGAAGGGATACAACCTACAACAAACCCACTGTAACTTGCTCTTCTTTCTCTCACAGTCTCCTATCTCAGAATACAATATTCTCCATAAACCATAGCCGCAATACATTTCCCTCATAAAAGAGGGTTTCCTTCTAGGGAAAAAAACCCTAACATAATCTCTATCGTTAGATATGCGACCTTACAATGAACGGTCCAGATTTACAATGAAATTATAATATACATTTACAAGGCAATTTTTCCTTTGGGGGCTTCGCCCCCGAACCCTTGTTAGGGTCCCGCTTGCCCTTAGACCCCCCAGCCGGGGGGATAGCTCCCTTGGACCCCGTAGAGGGGGTACCCCCCTCTGCACTCCCCCGCGTGGAAGAGTGTATATAATTCAGGGATGTAAATACTTCATGGGGTATGAACACCACTGAAAGTAAAAAATACCTCTGAATCAGGAAGATAATCATGCTCCAGAACCAACAATATCCCACTTGGAGATTGATCTCAACAACTCCACCGCTACTGTATATGATGGAATCTGAACCTTCTTGGACCTGGAAAATTCCTCATCTTCATCTTCATTCTTGAAGACCAACTGAAACTGAGTAGCAACTCAGTTTCTCCCTGGTTACTCCCTTTGTTAACATGTCTGCAGGATTCTGGCTAGTGTGTATTTTTTCCAACTTCAAATGTCCATCTTCCAAGGTGGATCGTATGAAGTGGTACCTCAACTGTATATGCTTAGTCTTCGAATGGAAGGCTGAGTTCTTTGCAAGATGACTGGCACTCTCACTGTCACAGTACAACCTGCTATTCTCTTTCTTCTTTCCCAACTCTTCCATAAACCTCTGTAACCAAATCATCTCTTTACTAGCCTCTGTAGCAGCAACATACTCTGCCTTTGTTGTTGAAAGTGCAACAACCTTTTGCAGTTTTTAAATCCAACTTACTGTTGTTCCACCTATAGTAAACACATACCCTGTGGTATTCCTCCTGCTATCTTTATCAC
Organism: Picea glauca; assembly: GCA_000966675.3. Lineage (NCBI taxonomy): Eukaryota > Viridiplantae > Streptophyta > Pinopsida > Pinales > Pinaceae > Picea > Picea glauca. The sequence goes on along the minus strand of JZKD02S1679632.1, from coordinate 367,669 downwards.
CTGCCATATCTGAATCAACATATCCTTGTAGAACAGTTTATGAACCTCCAAAACATAATGCATGATTAGAAGTACCTCTCAAGTATCTGAGAATCCACTTTAATGCCTCCCAATGTTCTTTACCTGAATTGTTCATATATCTGCTCACAACTCCCACTGCATGTGCAATATCTGGTCTTGTGCAAACCATTGCATACATCAAGCTGCCAACTGCTGATGAATATGGGACCCTGGACATGTAT
>JZKD02S1679632.1:318203-342669 GCA_000966675.3 Picea glauca | reverse complement strand
ATATATTGTGCATGGTGTATTGTGGTGTATTGGTGTAACTCTTATACTATTGTTCATTGGTCATTGGATATAGTTGAATGGTTTAAGTATAAGTTGAAAAATGTTTTAAATTGTAATTGATACTGATTCACCCCCCTCTTAGTATCAACAGATGCATCTACATGCACATGGAATGTCTTTTCCCAGTCTGGAAATACCAATATCGACGCAGTAACCATCTTTTCCTTCAAGGTATCCAGACTGTGTTGACACTCATCATTTCAATAGAAATTTGTATCCTTCCTTAGCATCTTTTCCATCGGTGTTGTGGTCTGCGCATATCCTTTGATGGATTTCCTGTAGTATCCTATGTGTCCTAACATCGCTCTTAGCTGACGGACTATTTTCGGTGCTGGCAAATTAACAATGATTGTGATCTTTGCTAGATCTACTAATAAACCTTATTTGCATAATATGTGGCCCAATAGTATCCCAAACGATGTTTCAAATATGCATTTCTTGATGTTCAGTGATATATGGCACTGTCTGCATCTTTCTAACATCAACCGTGGAACTTACACATGGTTTTTCAATAGGCTATAGACTGTCCAATCATCCAAGTATACTTCAAGAAATTGATGGATGAATTCCTTAAATGTTGTGATGACCACTCTGGAGAATATTGTTGGTGCGTTATTCATTCCAAACAACATGACTTTGTACTGATAAGATCCCCAATCAGTCGCAAACTTGGTCTTGTGTTTGTTCTCCTGTTCTATCTTAATATGATGGTAGCTCAAGAATCCATCAGTGAATGAGTAAGCTTCATGTCCTCCCACGTTCTCTAACACTTCATCTTTGAGCAGTGTAGGGAACAGGTCGTGTAGGCATGCATCGTTCAAATTCCTCAAGTAGACGCATATCCTGATCCCTCTTCCTTCTTTCTTGTCCTGTACTACCATCGGGCTTATCCATTCTAACTCTTCAAATGGTTCTATGATGTCGAATTCGAGCATTCTATCGATCTCATATTCAACTTTCTGTTTATATATGGGGTTCAGTCTGTAAGGTCGTTGTCTAATAGGGATTGATTTAGGTTTGAGTGGTATCTTCATTTCTCCCATTTCTCTTGCTATACCCTTCATCTCTGTGAATGTTGTGCGAAAGAGGTCATTGTATTTCCATAACTCTGTGATACTTTCTATTGTTTGTTCATCCCAATAATCTCAATTGCTGTCCATTTTGGGCTGCTTAGTTGTCTCGATGTTAACTTTCTTTACCTTTATTAGTGTGGAAATGAATTCTGATTCTATGGGTGGTCCTTCCACATCTCTTTCACCTTCTACTTCTTTGATCTGAATATCGCGTGAATCATCTTCATTTGGTGCTTCTTCTTGTATGTGGTAACAAGAAAACAATTCCTTGACTGTCTGTTTGTTTTGTTGTTGTTGTTCTTCTGTGATCAATTCTATTTCTGGTTCTTTGATGAATATTTCTCCTCTGATCGTTTAAGGGATGCATCTATGTTGGGGTTATCATGCTCGAATGAGAAAGTGACTGTGAAATTCTGTCACAATGTCATCCATGTCGTAGTTCCTTTGCGCAATTCCCAGTCTGTATACCAATTCACTGGTATGCCCTCTAGAGTATGTATAAAGTGATGAGGTCATTCCTCTAGTGGTGTCATTTTCCACAGTGTTCTACATGCCTCCAAGTGTTCTGCTGGTGCTCTGTGTCCTTCATATTTCTATTGTTTGTTGTTTTTCTGTCCTGTGCCAAACCTTATGGGCAGTAACCATTTACAATGGTACCAGTATGTGATGGTCTTTTTGTGTGCACCCCACCATCTTGTCAGTGTGGCCTTTAGTGCCAATTCAAGTGATAATAGTCTCTGGTTCTCTAACACTACATCTTCGTACTATGTCAAGAATGTTTCCAAATCATATATTCCATGGAAACTGGGTGGTTCTATGATTTATGTGCCTACCCATCTTACTGCGTGGTCTATTCTTACACACCTTCACGTGGATACTTCGTGTAGCCTCTACTACCAGTTCTCTAAAACAATGTTTGAGTCTGTTGCGCATGAAGTAATGATCCGCCAACTGAGTAACCCATCTATAGTTGGGTTTACGTAATCCTCATCGCACACAGTTTTTCTGTACAACTGGTCCATTTTCTCTAAGTCTAGGTAAGTAGGTTCTAAAAACCTCTCCTCTTCTGATAGGTCTAATGGCGTGATGACCCTGTATTCTCCGGAATCAAATGCCATTTTCATGGTCTTCAAATTGATTATGGCCTTGTTTCCAAACGCCCAATCCATACCAAGTAATGTTGGGTAAGGTGTTGTGCCATCCACTATTTCAATGAATTCAAAGTCTTCTTCAGTGTGCACTCCATCGAGATCTATTGTCACTCCTTTCAATCGACCTATTGCTAAGACTCTGTGCTGATTTGCTAGTTTCAATTGAACAAGTGAGTATCCTAATGTTGGTTCTCCCATGCATTGCCATGTCTTCTTTGGTAATACATTCACTTTGGATCCTAGATCTAGTATAATGTCTCCCATATTGAAATCCCCAATGTTGGCATTCAGTCGAAATTCCCTAATTGTTCTTCTTTTTGTGTGTAGGTGATTAAATTTTTTAGGTTCTAGATTTTCTTTTGTCTCGTTGCTACATGTTTCTAGGATGTTTTGTAATATTTTCATAGAAGATGGATCACTTAATAATTTTACACATGATTGCAAAAATCCTTTGATCGTACTTACTTGTCCCGTGGGTTGCATTTCGTTGGTATGATCCAATGATGAAGGAATTTGGTATTCTGGTGCTTCCTTGTTATGCTGCCTGGTTGAAGTCGACGTTGTGACATTCTTATAAAATTCTTGTCTGGCCTCTTTAAAGATCTTCTTTTCCTTCTGTGCATCGAACTGCTTCCTGGGTTTAGTGTTCTTCTTTACCCATTGGTTCTGCGCTAGTTCTTGTTAAACTGCGTCAGTGCCTATTTTATCTCCTCTGCGGGTAACTATGTTGATATTTTGTCCTTCATCCCTTGCTTCAGCTGAAATCCATTGAACATTCTGATTGTTTTAGTTCCTCTTTTGCTGAATCTTCACTAGTAGTGTCGGAAATTCCCCTGTCTCGTGGTCTGATGCGCGACAATACATACAAGTTACTGGTGGAAGTGGACATTCCCTTGCATAATGTCCCAGTTGCTAACAATTGTGACATGTGACTGGTCCTCTACCTCGTCTGAAACCTCCTCTGGGTCATCCTCCTCCTCTATATCCTGCTCAATCACCTCTCAACATGTTATACTGAGGTGCCTGATTATACTGCACAATATTGTACTGAGGTTGTGTTGGTTTGTACTGCGGTTGTGCATTATTGTATGGTTTCTCCATAATATTATACTGTTGTTGCACAATGTTGTATGGAGTTGGGACTTGATTGAACTTTGGCGTTGCTTGCCCAATCATCATTTTGGCTTGTACCCTCTATGCATCTGACGTCCTTTCTCGCATCAGCTCCATAGTTCTACAATATTTATCGTCGTGGCCCACTGACTTGCAAAATGTGCAATATGAACTCTTTGGGACTGTTTGGTATTTCTACATCATCATGCAATTTTAAGGGTCGTGATCCAGTTTCTTACAAATTTCGCACCATGATCCTCTTGTTGGTAATGGATTTGGCATTCCTGCTGCCATATATTGCGTGAATGTTGGACATTCATTCTTGTGGTGTCCTTCCATCCTGCATGTGGTACACCATACAACTTCTCATTTGTCCTTGTTCTTATCCTGGTTCAGCTGAAACATGATTTTCTTCAAATACTCCTTCAGTTATTTGATAGTTGGGTCTGTCTATTGGTACTGGTTTTCTTCCAGTTGCAAGGCTTCCTGCAGAGCCTCTGCCTACGTTTGAAATTTTTGTTGTCGTAAAGGGTATTTTAAGTGTGGGAGCAGTGAATTGACAAACATGTGCCAATGCTGCATATTGGTCATGAGATATTTTAACTTTCCCTTCAGTTGCTTGAATCTTTGGTCAATCTCCCATATAGACTCTCCTAGTTTCTGTCTAATTTCGATCATCTCATTCATGTACTGATCCTTTGAACTCGATTTTTGGAATTCATTAATCAGTAACTTCTTAATGTCTTCCAGTGTCCTTGTCGTCCTAGGGGCACTATTTGTGTCTAGACTCATGTACAAGTCTAGTGCGTGATCTCTTAGCGTAATAGCTAGCTGTACGAGTTTGGTATCTTCATCAGTGATCTGTTTTGCTTCCAAGATATTTGCACAAATGGACAAATGCTTCTCAGGGTCTTCTGCTATTTCTCCTCAAAATTATGGTAATATGATGGTGGGATCGTGTCCTTCCATTCTAAATACTGAACTAAGACCTCCTTCGCACGGTGTAGATACTTGACTAGTGTTGCCTGAACTAGCTCCTCTAGTTGTTGTTCCTTGTGTAGATGTACTTCCTGCTGTTAGAATTCCTTCGAACTACAGTTGTCTAAACAGTGGTGTTCCCTTTGGTGTATTAGTCGCACATGGGTTTATGGGTTCCACACTGACATTAATATGGATAGGATGGCAGCCTTCTCCTCCTGCTCTTGGACCTCTCATCTTCCTCTCTTATGTTGGATGCAGGATTTCCTCAATCTTCTCCACAACCCAAAGATCCTCTACCTCTTCCTCATCACTCACCAAGCCTTCCCTCGCGGCTATATCTCTCTTATTGGTATTCACCTTGTATTGGTAGGGTGCTACACTACGCATCTTTCCATTTGCCTCCAAGATCCACTGGATCTGGTCGTCATCCATCATGATCGGGTCCAAGGGTTCCTCCTTCTTTCCCATATCCTTTCCTCCTTTCATTTCTCCTCTCTCTATCAGTGCTTCCCCCCTTCCCCCATGCATGCAGGAAAGTTTAGTTGCCTGATTCCCTTGTCATTACACCCTTGTTATATAGAAATATCATAATAGAAATATACAGTGATCGAATGTACCTTCCTCGAGGTCTTTGTAGAAATTATTGCTTCGCTGCGCTGTATGACATCTCTATGTCAACTGCAAACTCTGTTATAAACCTGCCACAATATTGTCAAGCCAAAAGTCTACTGCGCGGGTGAATTTGTTGTTCACCTGCTGTAATTGCTCAATCTATATTGGGGTCCATTCTAACTGTCGAATCTGGTTTGTTGCGTGGTTATCCTTCAAACTTAGTATCCACTCCTGCAATAGATGCACACAATCACAGAAAAATACTTCGTTCAAATCAGTAAACACGTATTTGTCCAGATATTTTCGGGGTGTTATTATATGGTTTCTATTGTCTTTCTATGAAAATTCTAGCTCTTTGGTTCTCAACCAAGTTTCAATTTCATCTTTTTTGGGGTTCCACGGTCTCAACATCCCCTTCTAATGGCTTATTGCTCTCTTCTTTTCTCATTTCCCGCTCCACCTATATCAACTACTCAATCCTCCTCTGTTCCTTGGTTCTTCTCTTCCTTCTCTATCATCTGAGTTATTGAACCAGGGTTTATGTCTTTAGGGTTTCCAACAAAGAGTCTAAAAATATCAGCCCTCCTGGTAAACCAGAAGGCAACGCAACACACAAAATGGGTTGTACAGTCTCACATGAGATAGATTTAATGGGTAGCTGTAAGAATCATGCGTTTACAGCCTAGGATTGAGCATGAGATATGGGATCTGTATCCTTAACCAATTATTATAACTTGTTATTGAAACCTACTGTTATTCACGACTTATTCCCTCAATATTGCAACAACATTTAAACAAGCCATGGAATAACGCATTCATTCATTAAGAATAACAAATAAATTCTAAAAAGATGGTAAATATATGAATGCATTCATCACATTACATAGACGTTACCGTGGTTCACCCCCTCCTGGGCTACGTCCACAAAGATTTGGCTCTTGTCTCTTTTATTATGGTAGTTCTGCGTATCCAACGCCGCGCGCTTACAATTCTCCTCGGACGGGTAAGATCTATATGAGGTGAACTATATCGCACCAGGCTCCTCAGCCTGCGATCTAATCCTCAAATATTCCTTCTCTCCTCTCCTCTAGCTCAATAACTTACATAATAGTACAATTCGAATCGAATCGTACATATCTATGATGTAGCAACAATCTGAACAATGAAAAAAGATAACCTATGATACCTACGTATCAAAACCCTCTATAATATCTCAGTATCGATATTTATACATTTTTGGCTCTTCAGCCATTACAATACATTACCAAAACCCTAACCCTACCGATGTTAGGTCTTCCTCTCATCTATGCATGTTATTCCTCCTTCCAGTTGTTGGTCTCCTTGTGCACACTTTCTTGCATGCACGCATGCTGTGTTTCCTTCCGGCTGTTACTTCCATTTTTGCACGCTTTCTTTCCCCATGATCATCCTTCTTTCCACTTCGGCCTGCTACCAATAGGCCCCCAACATTGACATGTGGCTCGTCCCGAGCCACCTAATCCTGCTGATCTTTTTCGATCTCCTTGGTGATTTTCTAGAACTTTTCCTTGAGCTCTTCTGCTTGTTTCAGAACCTGCATGGTCTTCTCCTTAATCGTGTCCACAACCTAGACTGAAACTTCATCACTGATAAATCCTGCACATTCTGCCTGGGTCTATGTTATATGTGTCTTAACTACCTCTGCTTGTGCTAGTACTTTTGCTACCTGCTCATGTAATGGCTCCATTTGAGCTTGACACTCTTGTTTCTAGGTTTACGCAGAGATTAGATCTGCCTGCAATTTATTAATATTCCGCATCCCTTTGACATGTTCTGGGATTGGTATGGTCTTTTTCTTATACTTGAGCTATTGGATCACTGCATTGATCCTTTCCTCTTCCTTGTCCCACCGTTGGACCTGTGGATCCTCCTCCAACCTTGTCCAAAGTTGCGCTGCTTTATCGAACAAGTAAGCTGCTGTGCTAACCTGCTACTCTATCTCCTGTAATTGCGATGTTGCTTCCTGCTTCCTTTGCTCCTTCACCGCTGGTGAAGTGGTTGGTGTGAGTTGTTCTCAGAGATTCTCGATCTCCTTATGATATTGATCAATTGCATGTGGAATCCAATCAATCTTTTCTGCTGCTGTGATTTCCTCACTCTGTGCGGCCTATGGAATCTTCTCATAAGTTACTACCACTTTTTGCTCCAATCCGTTTCATCACTCCCTTTCCTCCTTGGTCTCAGATTTAGCCTTCTCGTAGCCTATTTTCAATTTGTCTTGTTTCTTTGTCGCTTGATTTAATTCGGTTAAGTCTCTGCGTGCGTGAAACTGTACCTCGTGGTTGACGCTCACCTGCAACCTGTGTAATTCCCCTGATGGTATCCTTGTCAACATAAGTTGGCTTTAGCTTAAGTCTTTCAAGGGTGTTTGCCCCACAATTCCGTCCATGCACAACATGTTGGGGTTGATATGAAATGTTCTGTGTGGCTGCAATATCCCTTGGTCTGACTGTCGATCTTCCTCTTTCGTTCTTCCTTCTGTCTACGATGTGGATGGATCTATGCCCCTATTGTTTCTTGCTATTTGTACTTCCCCAAATTTCTGGAGGAACTGTCGCAATTCTTCCAGCTTTTTTTGTAGTTTGTCCCTGTGGTGTGCTGCATGGTCGAAGTCCTCAGCTAGACAATCCTGGACCATTCTGGCGATCATTTCCCCATCATCCTCTGTAATCATATATTATGGCGGTGATAGGTGTGCCTTTGACTTCTTGCACGGGCCTCCTGCCTGCGCGGCTGGTCTCTTATTTCCCCCTGGTTCCTGTGCGTGGGGATTTGAGGCGGTCTCCTACACTCCCTCAACTTGTTTCTGTTGTTCCCTAGTCGGTTGTGTATTCTCCTTATTCCCCTTCTAGGTACCTATCTTCTTTGGTCTTTCATATGTTTGTGTTGGCTTGCCTTGGTCCGTTCTTAGTCTCTTGGGCACTTGGATTTTTGGAGGCTGCGTTGCTCCATGATTTGCCTCTTCCTCTGCTGTTATTTTTGTCACTTCCCGGTTAATGGATGGGATCCTCCATTCATCGAGCCATTTGTTGATGACCATATCGATCTCACCCTCTGTGATGTAGTAGCACATATGTAGCCATTGTATAGTCAGATCCTTCCTTGCATGTATCCACATTGTTTGTCGTGTGGCTTGGAAATTGGCGATGTCTGCATATCACGTGACAACCTCTGTTGTTATTATCCACGTTCAGTTGATGGCTTCCTGCATGTCATGCAGGTATGATTCAAATATGATCCCATTTTTCCTCTTATGCCTGTAATTGGTCCCTGCTTTCAACAATAGATACCTTGCTCCCTTAGGCTTTGGTCTAGTACAAAAAACTACATACCTTGGTTCTTTCCATCCCATGAAGGCTATTAAGGTAATCAACCATGAGTAGTGGAACTCTGTGCCTATATCCTGCGCATCCTTGCAGTCCTCTAGGAATAAGTTCAATAAGTATGGCACCCAACTCATTTAGGTGCCTTCTGCGCATTGGGCTGCAACTGTAACAACTCCAGCTAGTACTTTGTCTCTGCGACATTTTCTCAGCAACTTGTAGGCTAAGATTTTTGCACCTAGCTATGTGGCTACATTGTTGATTCGTTTAATGATGATGCCTCTTGTCCCCCTAGCGGTTCCATACTTCTTCTTCATTTCTTCTACTGGTGCTTTCTCCTTAGTTTTGTCATCCAAAAACAACGCGGGATCCATACCCCGAATTGGTAACCCTTTTATTTGTGCAATAAGATCAACAGTTATGGGGACGACTTTGTCCAGCCATATGTCCCCTCCATGTGTGACTGCTAACATCTTATTGATGCATTCTATTGCATTTTGGCCTTTTCCAAAGTGTGGTAGGTCCAATAGACCTAAAATTCCTATTTTCTCCAGCCTAGTTGCCCACTGATATGACTGATCAATCGGTTGTTCGACTGGATTCATGCCTGTAGTCTGTAAAAATACCCTCTTCGCAAGTTATGGGAACTTAGTATCATCTTCTACATCATGGTATGAATATTTGAGCTTCCCGACATGGCCCAGTAGCTCTGGTCCTACCTGTACTCTAGTTGGTATGCGTGGTAGAACAATTTTTGCTACAGGTTTCTTGCGGGGTAAGCTTGGTATCTGTATCTTATATTTTTGTTGCGGTGGCTAGCTCAAAGTTCCAGTGGCTTCTGGTTGCTCCTTGGTAAGCCATTTCGGCCAAGCCAAGACATCTTCAGCAGTCTCCCCTGCTGGGTGTTCTGGGATGGTCGTTCGAGACTCATCTGGCTCCACTTCTGCTTCTGGATTCTATGTCGTTCCATTAACTTCCAAGGCTTCTTTGGTTCTCTCTGGTTGCACCTCCTTTTGGGTTTCTACTTCCTGGTTCTGTGGTTCCTGCGTCATTGCGGTCATATCTACATTCGTGGCCTATGCTCTTGGCTGCTGAATTTATTTCAATATCGGTGTGGGTTGTACTGGTATCGTCTCTGGGGATGGGATTTCATCGACATTGACGAGCTCCAGTGGTTTTTGTTCACCTTCTTCAGCGTGTCCTCATGACCTGGTTTGAACTCTGGTTTTCCTGGAGGTCTGGCTCACTTCTACTTGCTTAGGCGGTGCCATGTTGGTGAATTTCAAATGTCTACTGGGTTTGAATGGTCTCGATGGTCTCAGTGAACTCTCTCTATGTTCTTTTGCCTCTGTCTCTCTCTATCTATTCTCTCTTCGTGAATAGACTATTGGCTCCCTCACCCGTGTGTTGTATGGATTTCCCATGAAGCTTGTCGAGGATGGTTCCTTGATTATGGGTTTAATGCACCATAACTATAGGTTCAATGCATCTCTGACGGTTTCGTACTTACCATTTGATCCGTAAAGATCTTTTAATGACTATGGTTGAGTTTTTAATTGCATGTGTTAATTAACCCTTTTAAAAATATTAATGAAAGAATGAGGAAAAGAGAGGAATTATGACAGACATATACACATATGAAGATCTGAAATGAAGTAATAAACAACAAACCATAACAAGAGAATTGATAACGGAGTTCGGCACAACGTTACCTGCGTCTCCGGGCCTTTGTCTCTGTGGGGGAGGCTTCTTTATTTCTTTTCAAAAGCTCAAAATTACATCGCAGCAATTATAATTGGCTACAAGAATGATCTATTCATGTTCTTCCAGGTCTCTAGAACCCAACAAAGAAAACAACACGCAAAACGGATGTCCGGAGCTCCCAGAAATGGCCCGCAAGCGTCTGCTCCTCAATAGCTTCCCTTCATAAAAATGGATTTGGCTTGGCTTCCCTTCAGCATAAATATTCTCTGAATGTCCTCCCATGGCCTCAAACAGGCTTGGTTTTTATAGATCTGAAGTTGGTTATCCACCCCCAACTTCTTCCCAAAATTTGGCCTCCAAAAATGCCCAATATCTCCCAAAAATGGAGAAAATCCATTAGTTACAGGCAAAATCAATTAAAAATCAGAACTATATAACAAAAACCCACTTTATGTTTAATTTTGGGTGCAGCCCCCTTCATGCTAGCCCCCTGGTCCTATGGGCGCGTGGCCATGTGGCCAGGCGCTCCACCTGTGCGCTAACCCCTTGTCCGGCTGGCTCCTGGTCTTCGGGCATATGGATAGGACCGGTGGCTTAACAACTTACCAGTGCACTTTTTTGGTGGATGGCCCCTGGTCCTATGGGATCCACTCGAGATCCAAGGGTTGATCACTATCGTGACCCCCCCGCGCTATGTAGCTTGGTTCTATGGTAGGGTCGTGTGAATATACCACGGGCTGGGGCTAAGCCCCAGCCCTTTCCACCCCCAAATAAACATTTAAACAAACTTAAGTATAAGTTTTTCCATATGACTATTAAGTCACACTAGTAAGGCGGGAAGTTAGCCCGGTAATGCCAATCCATAGCTTGGAAGAGGTTGGGGGTTCGACTCCGGTGGAGACCCCATAATTTTACACAACTCGAAAGCCAACCATAGGGTGCCATGTGGCAGCCCATGACTGGGCCATGTGGTACCTCTCCAACCAATCAAACACTGCCACTTGTCGAGTGCCGGATGATCCATGTATCTACCACGTACCCTACCACCTGTCACCGTACCTGCCCATTCAGCCTGCTGATATCATCCATTCCACGTGAGCCTGTACCACATGTCACCCTTACAATGGTGACACATGTCACCCTCTGATTGGTCCAACTATACCTGACATATGCTCCATCACTTGCCATGTGGCACTGTACAGACTGTACAGTCACCCATTTTTTTGCCTGTTTGGGTTTTTGAACATAATGCGATATATTTCGCATACGAAGCCCGTTTGACGAAGTAAATATATGGCCAGAATCAGGAAGACGAGACAGATGCAATGGCGTTGGTTTCGTCAAATTCTGAGCACTTTCATTTTTCAACCTTTTTTAGCTCTGTCAGGCTCCTGGATCCAATTCTGGATCACCATTACTCTTGCTTTTCCATCTCCAGTTGGCGCGATTAATGTGATTTCCCATCGATTCTTGTCGTCCTTTAATTCCGCCTAGTGTTGTCATGTCATCCTACTTTTGTCGACTTTCCTTTTCTCGCTTGTTTCCCTTTGTATATAACCGTTGTCCTTGCATTTTCCAAATTTGTGTTTCTAACTTCATGTGGCCTTTCTACCTTTGGTACATTGCGCTCTCTTTAGTTTTGTTTTCTTTTCGTTTTTTTTTTTTTTTACTGCACAGTGGGTGGGCGATTGTCCTTGTACAATTTCAGTCGGCTCCCATTGATCATCCCTTTGAGTTCTACGCCTGATAAATCTATTAATTGTACAACTCCTCTGTCTGTGACATATTTTACCTTGTATGGTCTTAACCAAATGCATTCTCAGCTTTCCTGGGTGATGAAACGATTTACTATCATACACCAATACTATATCTGCTTCCTTTAACATTTTATTCTTGATGTGTCTATCGTGCCAAGATTTGTCTCTTGCTTTCTACACTTGTTGGTGGAATCCTACCAAGATTCGGTCTTCCTCCATGGTCAATAAATGATTCAGTCTCTCATGTACTGCACCTCATTCTGTCATTTGTGTGATAGCTACCACATGCAAGATGGGTACTAAAAACTCTAATGGAACTGCTACTTCTTGGCCATAAACCAGTTTAAATGGTGTGTGCTCTGTCAAAATTTTTCATGTATTCCTGTATGCCCATAATACTATTGGTACTTTGAGGTCCCATTCATCTTTGTTGACGTTACAAATCTTTGTCAGTGCATTCTCCAAGATTTTGTTGAAGGCTTCCACTGTGCCATTCGTCTGTGGATGATACGGTGTGCTCTTATGGTGGTGGACTTCCAATTCTCCAGTCATCACACGGATGGTGTTGTTTATGAAGTGTGTTCCTTGGTCGCTCATAAAAACTCTTGGGCATCCAAAATGAGTGATTACTTGTTCAAACAAAAAGTGCGTTGTTGTTTCTGCACTGCAATCTTTTACTGGTGCGGATTCCGCCCATCTTGTTAAATATTATGTCGCAGTGATAATGTACCTAGGCCGTGTTCTTTTTGCCGATGGGTTGATTGGTCCCACAAAGTTTATTTCCCATTTGTCAAATGTTTGTAATGTTACTTGTGGTCATAATGGCATCTTGTCCCTTCTGTTGGGTTTGCCTACCCTTTGACATACATCGCATATTTGAYAGTACTCCTTCAAGTCTCTGTGAATCGTTGGCCACCATAGTCCTGTGTGCAATACCTTCTGCGTGATAGCTTTACCTGCATAATGTCCTTCTTATATTCCCTCGTGGGGTTTTGCTAATACTCCTGGTATTTCGTGCTCTAACACGTATCTTCACAAGATGCTATCTGTGCCCATTTTATATAAATGTCCTGCAATCAGTTGATAGTCGACAACGTGGACTACTAGGTTGTTCTTTTGCGTGGTGCTATAGTCTTGCAGTGTAGTACCTATACTCAAGTAATAAATGATATATGTGAAGTATTCATCAACGATATGTACTAAGAAAAACTATGCATCTGGAAAGTTGTCTTCTAATTTCATAGGTTCTTCTCCATTTGTGACCCTCTATAGGTGGTTAGGTCTTGCATTCAATTTCCCTGGTTTAACTATTACTTCAAAGTTAAATTCTTGGAATAGTAGTAACCATCGACAAATTCTCCCCCCCAACACTATATTGTTGACTAGGTATTTCAGGGCTGAGCGATCTGTGAACATTTTAAAGTTCTTTCCCAATAACTATTGTCTGAATTTCTGCAATGCATAGACCATGGCTAGGCCTTCTCTTTCTGTCCTCTTATAGTTCTATTCTGAGTCTGATAAATTTCTACCTGAAAATGATATCGGGTGATCCTATTCTCCTGCTTTTGCCTATGTTAAGATAGCTCCAAGTGCTATGGTTGATGCATCTACATGCACATGGAATGTCTTTCCCAGTCTGGAAATACCAATATCGGCGTGGTAACCATCGTTTCCTTCAAGGTATTCTGACCGTGTTGACACTTGTTGTTCCACTGAAACTTTGTATCCTTCCTTAGAATATTTTCATTCAGTGTTGTGATCTACACATATCCTTTAATGAATTTTATGTAGTATATTGTGTGTCCTAGCGTCTCTCTTAGATGACAGACTGTTTTCTGTGCTGGAAAATTAAAAATGACTCTGATCTTTGTCAGATATACTAATAAATCTTGTTTGCATACTATGTGGCCCAATAATATCCCAAACGGTGTTCCAAATATGCATTTCTTGATGTTCAATGATATCTAGCACTGTCTGCATCTTTTTAACATCATTCGTAGAAATTCCACATGGTTTTTCAACAGGCTATAGACTGTCCAATCATCCAGGTATACTTCAAGAAACTGATGGATGAATTCCTTAAATGTTGCGATGACCACTCTGGAGAATATTGCTGGTGTGTTCTTCAGTCCAAACGACATGACTGTGTATTGATAAGATCCCCATTCTGTCGCAAATGTGGTCTTGTGTCTATCCTCCTGTGCTATCTTAACCTGATGCTAGCCCGATAATCCATTAGTGAATGAGTAAGCTTCATTTCCTCCCACGTTCTCTAACATTTCATCTGTGAATGGTGTGTTGAGTACTCAACCCACCCTAAAATTTCTACGACTATTTCCTTTTGGGTACCACTACCACCCTGTAGTTTACTTTTGACTGTTTTTGCCTCGGCTTGAAACTGATCCCTCGCTTCTCTTATATATTTCAAGTTTTAATCGATTAAAAATTCAATTGAACATACAACGAAGAATCATCTTAACTCTATAATACTTAACAACTACTCGAGGAATCGATGACCCAGATTTTTCCCCGATTCACAAGAGAATTTCGGCATCGACGAAAGATGATGGTGGCATAAACCATTTGGGGAGTTAAAGTAGCTGAGTATCGACCCTCATCGGCGTCGTCTGATGAAATGATTCTTTCCTATGAATAAACCTCGGGAAGGATTTTTCCTAAGACCGATTCATTCAGTTTTGGGTAGAAAGATGTGATAGTATGTACTGTGCAAAGGGAAGAGTGACATCGCTAACCTTCAAACCTCGATACGTTGAGACGAGCGAAGTCCCAAGTAAGACACTTACCTACCAACGAATGACTTTTATAAAAAATTGTTTATGGCCCAGGGTTTATTGACTCAAGCGACATGTTCGAGATACACACCAAACAAAACTTGCTATAGGCCGATGAATGAGCAAAATCACCGATGCGTTGCCAGGGAAACTACAACAATTCATAGGTCACCCGATCAAAGATTGAGCCATACTGCAACTGCTGAACTCCAGTTTGGTAAAATACCGTGCGCATGCAGTAGACATCAGAGGAGCATATGTTGCCCCTATGGAACAACACAGGTTCCCATGGGCTCAAACCTGTGAAAATTTGTTTATTAGTTGGTCTGAATATGAAAGAAGCCACCCTTTTCAAGAGGCTTCTCAGGTGAACCGTTGAAAGAAACTATTGGATGATCACTCTACGTGGCAATTTTTGTTTGGCCTAAATTGTATTTAGCTGTTAATTACAGTTGAATTTTAGATTATAAATAGAGACATCGACCGATGAGTAAAGGGTCGATGATTGTTGTAAGAACTCCTTTTGTTTTGGCTATTGATAATTATTTTGAGACTGTTGTGAATTGAGAAGTCCTTCTAGACCAAAGACAAGCTATTTTCATCAGATGTATGTGATTGGAGTTGGAGAAGAATTACTTCCTTTCCTGTTCCATGAATGATGCAGTAAATGAGTAAGAGCAATTAATTTTGTTGTCAAGTTATCTGATGCAATGTCTTGATGTTCTTTGCTTTAATTATGAGGATAAATTGTTGTGTTGTTATGTGATGAATGTTATGGTATATGAATTATTTTTCTTACCATGATCTTGATTATGTATGTGTTTTCTTCTGTTAAATTAGTTTTTCTCAGACAGTAATTGGATGCTCATTTGGTTAATGTATTATTCCTAGGTCATGTGACATAGAATCACTGTCTGCATGTTTGAGCAGCAGGTTATCCCAAGCTCAACCTCTTCCCTCTAGTTAAAACCTCTGTCTTGTTATTTGTCAATTTGGTTTATACTATCTTGCCTCTCTCATATCAGCCCCACCCAAGAGAAATAAAGAAAAAAGAACTGTCCTAACTGAAGGAAGAGCCTTCACCAGAAAACACAAAGCCCATCGATAATTTGGCCAAATCGCAAGATCTGGAGAACCATTCCACTCCAAATGTTGCAGAATTTAATTGGGCCTCGGTGGCAGGTTTGGTTCCTTCTGTTGAATCAAGGGATTTAGGCCCCATTAACACGGTGTAGGAAACGAGTCATGTAAGCATGTATCGTTCAACTTCCTCAAGTCGACGCATATCCTGATCCGTCTTCCTTGCTTCTTGTCCTGTACTACGATCGGGCTTATCAATTATGACTTCTCAACTGGTTCTATGATGTCGGCTTCAAGCATCCTGTCGATCTCATATTTAAATTTCTATTTATATATGGGGTTCAGTCTATAAGGTTGTTTTCTAATAGGTCTCGCATCAAGTCTAAGTGGTATATTCATTTCTGCTAGTTCTCCAGATATACCCTTCATCTATGTGAATGTTGTCGGAAAGAGGTCACTATATTCGCGTAACAACTTTGTGATACTTTCTATTGTTTGCTCATCCTAGTAATCTCCAATGCTGGCCATTTTGGGTTGCTCAGTTGTCCCAATGTTAACTTTCCTTACCTTGATTGGAGCGGAAATGACTTCTAATTCTATGGGTGGTCCTTCCACATCTCTTTCACCTTATACTTCTTCAATCTGAATATCGTGCAGATCATCTTCATCTAGTGCTTCTTCTTGTACGTGGTAACAAGACAACAGTTCCTTGACTGTCTGTTTGTTCCGTTGTTCTTCTTCTGTGATCAATTCTATTTCTGGTTCTTTGATGAATATTACTCCTTTAATCTGTTTAAGGGCTACATCTATGTTGGGGTTCTCATGCTCGAATGAGAAAGTGACTGTGAAATTTTGTCGCAATGTCGTAGTTCCTTTACGCATTTCCTAGTCCGTATACCAATTCGCTGGTATACCCTATAGAGTATGTATGAAGTGATGAGGCCATTCCTCTAGTGGTGTCATTTTCCACAGCGTTATACACACCTCCAAGTGTTCCACTGGTGCTCCATGTCCTTCATATTTATGTTGTTTGTTGTTTTTCTGTTCTACGTCGAACCTTATGCATAGTAACCGGTTACATTGGTACCAGTCTATGATTGTCTCTTTTTGTGTGCCCCACCATCTTGTCGGTGTGGCCTTTAGTGCTAAGTCAAGTGATAACAGTCTCTGGTTCTCTAACACAATGTCTTCGTACTGTGTCAAGAATGTTTCCAAATAATTTATTCCGTGGAAACTAGGTGGTTCTCTGATTTCTGTGCCTACCCATCTTATTGCATGGTCTATTCTTGCACACCTTCGTGTGGATACTTCGTGTAGCCTCTGCTGCCAGTTCTCTAAACCGGTGTCTGAGTCTATTACGCATGAAGTAATTCTTCGCCAAATGAGTACATCGTTTTCACTTGGGTTTACGTAATCCTCATCGCGTGCAGTTGTTCTGTACAACTGGTCGATTTCCTCTAAGTCTAGGAAAGTAGGTTCTACAAACCTTTCCCCTTCTGACGGGTCTAATGGCGCGATGAACCTGTATTCTCCAAACTCAAATGTAATTTTCCTGGTCTTCAAATTGATTATGGCTTGGTTGTCAAACACCCAATCCAGACCAAGTAATGTTTGGTAAGGTGTTGTTCCATCCACTATTTCAATGACTTCAAAGTCTTCTTTAGTGTGCACTCCATCGAGATCTACTGTCATGCCTTTCAATCTACCTATTGCTAAGACTCTGTGTTGATTTGCTAGTTTCAAGTGAACAGGTGAGTATTCTAATGTTGGTTCTCCATGCATTTCCATGTCTTCTTTGGTAATACATTCACTTCGGATCCTAGATCCAATATAATGTCTTCCATATTGAAATCCCCAATGTTGGAAGTCAGTCTAAATTGCCTACTTTTTTTCTTTTTGTGTGTAGGTGATTAACTATTTTAGGTTCTAGCTTTTCTTCTGTTTCACTGCTACACTTTTCTAGGATGTTTTGCAATATTTTCACAAATGATGGATCACTTAATACTTTTACACATGATTGAAAAAATGCTTTGATCATACTTACTTGTCTCGTGGGCTGCATTTCGTTGGTATGATCCAATGATGGAGGCATCTCGTATTCTAGTGATTCCTTGTTATGTTGCGCAGTTGAAGTCGACGATGTTCCCTCCTTCTGAAATTATTGCATGGCCTCTTTAAAGATCTCATTTTCCTTCTACGCGGCGAACTGCTTCCTAGGTTCAGTGTTCTTTTTTACCCATTGGTTCTGCACTGGTTCTTGTCGAACTGCGTCAGTTCCCATTTTAGCTCCTCCGTGGGTAACTATGTTGATATTTCGTCCTTCATCCCTTGCTTCGACTGAAATCCACTGAACATTTTGATTGTTCTAGTTCCTCTTTTCCTGAATATTCACTAGTAGTGTTGAACATTCCTTTTTATTGTGGTCCTATGCATGACGATACATACAAGTTGATGGTGGAAGTGGACATTCCCATGCATAATGTCTCGGTTGCTGACAATTGTGACATGTGATTGGTCCTCTACCTCATTCGAAACATCCTTTGGCTCATTCTCCTCCTCTATAGCCTGCTCGATCACCTCTTGACGTGTTATACTGAGGCGCTTGATTATAGTGCACAGTATTGTACTGAGGCTATGTTGGGTTGTACTACGGCTGTGCGTTATTGTATGGTTTCTGTGCAGTATTATACTGTTGCTACGCAGTGTTGTATGGAGTTGGGACTTGATTGAACTGTGGTGCTTCTTGCCCAGTCATTATTTCAACTTGTACCCTATATGCATCTGATGTCCTTTCTTGCATCAACTCCATAGTTCTATAATTTTTATCATCATGGCCCATTGACTTGCACTGTCTGCATGTTTGAGCAGCGGGTTATCCCAAGCTCGACCTCTTCCCTTTAGTTAAAACCTTTGTCCTATTATTTGTCAAGTTGGTTTATACTGGCTTGCCTCTCTCATATCAGCCCCACCCAAGAGAAATACGGAAAAAGAACTGTCCTAACGGAAGGAAGAGCCTTCAATAGGAAACACAAAGCCCATCGATAATTTGGCCAGATCGCAAGATCTGGAGAACCATTCCACTCCAAACACTGCATAGTCTAATTGGGCCTGGGTGGTGGGTTTGGTTCCTGCTGTTGAATTAGGGGATTTAGGCCCCATCAACATAACTGGCGCTAGAAGGAGGACCTAAATATGAATGAATGAGTATATAAGTTATATAACATTTCAAACAACCAATAGATTCGTAATGGCCCACATGCATGGATAGTCATCTGACAGATACCCCACGTTTATTGAGTACTCCCGAAGCGGATAACTCACCCCATTCTGAGGAAGGACCTCTTCACCTTGAAATACCTTACGCCCTCCCTCACGAGAAAGTGAATCAATTTAGGATAATTACCAGAGCATACACCCGACAAATTGGCGTGTTTCCCTTCACCCCCATCCTCCCTCAAAGAAAACAACAAAGAATATTAGTAGTCAACACTCCCGATGAAGTTTTTGTACACTCTGTCGAAGACTTAATAAATTTCACGATTACCGAAATCCAAGATCCTCTTGATCTGATACCCGAGACGCCAACTGGCTACATCTCTGAACATAACAAATTTTCGGAAGAAGACGAGTTTGACTCTAACTCCGAAGATATGGAAGGGAACAATGGTCATGGGGAGGAAAGAGAAATTATGCTTCAAGATAACCAACCTTGGTTGGTCAAAGACGTTGTGGCCATCCTGGGACAAGTACATAATCTTCCCCAACACCCAGAAAAGATGCTTCCCAAGTATGATCCTGAAACTTCAGGTTTTCCCAAAGATCACATCAAGAAATTCATACTTGCGATCAAACTTATAAACATTCAACATGAAGACATAGTATGCAGAATTTTGCCATACACGTTTGAAAACTCGGCTTCCACGTGGTATTTTGATTTGTCGGTAGGATCCATAGCCAGCTGGACTAAATTCCAAAAGTATTTTCTAGACAAATTTGTGAAAGAAACTATTATGGGAGACCTGATGGTTGAGTTGTTTGCAGCCACCATGACCCCAAAAGAGAGGGTCAAATATTTCAATCAAAGATTCATGAACATCCTAAACAAATTCCAGCCAGTTACGAAACCAACTCAAGAATTGCGAATCAAGGTTTATGCCAATGCGCTCCTGACTTCTATTTCCATGTTCGTTAAAAGAGCAGCCAAGAAAACCCTTGCGGAAAATTTTGAAGAAGCCAAGATGATAGAATTCCAGATGAAAGGATGTAAATAAGGCCAGGCTTCTCTGGTGAGGAAAGAAATCCAGCCTCCCCCTAGAAGAGAACTCCTTTTGACCAGACCGCCGGGGAAACTGGCTGAACAAACTCCCAACAAAGGGAATGGAGATATAGAATACCTATAAATCATGGTCAAGAAACTATCGGTATCGGTAGTACAAACACATAGTAAGGGCCAACCCGGCTCAAAATATGCTGACACCACTCGGGCCTCGCAAAGTAAGTTAACTCCTGACCGCCTAGAAATGCCTTTCGCCCCCGGTAAAAATCCTATAAGCATCCACACCCAAGATTCTCCTAAACTAGAGTATAACGTAGACAGAGATTTGAAGAAGTTGAAAGATAATATATTAGTTATGGACGTATGTAGAATTCCTCAGCAGAAATAATTCCTAATGCAAGCTCTGAATTTGGTAGGAAACCCGACCTACAGTGATAGTCAAAACATGACTCTCCCCCCGACAGATCTGGCAAACAAGAAAATCGTGAACACCTTCTCGAAAGGAAGGAAAGAAAGGCCTTTTGTGCTGCCCTTCCTTTTGACATTTGAAGTCTTCAACATGAATCTTCACAATTGCTTGGTCGATTTCGGGGCGTCCTCTAATTTCATGCCCTTGGCCGTGTGTAATAAATTAGGTGTTGTCCCTCTCAAAAGTGATAAACATGTCATACAACTAGATAGGACCCAGGTCAAGGTCATGGGAGAGCTCAAGGACGTGATGATCAAGATAGCAACGCACCCTAATTTAGTGTAGGTTATTGACATCATCATGGTGGACATCCCTAAGGAATATGGGTTATTGTTGAGCCGAGATTGGTCTGAAAAGCTGAACGGATATTTTAGTACTGAATGGGTACATCTTTGGCTGCCACTGAAGGGATACAAGAACATGATCAAAATCGATAGGGAAAGATATCTTAAACATATGGTCATTGATATAGAAACCCCGAACGAACCAACCTTTACTGACTTCCCCATATTGGGAAACTATTCTTGTGATTCTCACTTCGACAACTTTTCTCCTCTCCTATCCAATGTTTCACTTACTTAGAACTCCGAAATGATCTTTTGAGAAGAATCCCCTACACCGATAGAAGATTCTCTCTTTTATCAAAACCCTGTGCTAGGAATTCTTTAGGAAGAGGTTGGAGAAAAGAACATGGGCGAGGGGAGAGAAAGAAGAAATTATCGTTCACAAATATGGACCCTTTATTTTGATGGATCTAAATCATAAGAAGGGTCAGGATTCGGGTGCATACTCATCGATTATAGGGTTAAATGTAATTTCCTGTCTTGTAGGCTAGAATTCGAGTGTACCAACAATACCGCCGAGTATGAAGCTCTACTACAAGGGTTAAAGAAAGCCATAGATTTGGGTATCAAGGAATTGAAGGTTTTCGGGGATTTTGAGATCATTGTTAGACAAGTAAGGAATACTATTCATTGTAATTCACCTCATCTTAAGAAATACCAACAAGAGGTGCATAGGCTAATGGAGCGCTTTGACGCTTTCAATATCACTGCGATCCTGAGAGAAAAAAATGTTTTGGCCGACTCCTTGGCCACAACCACTTCCCAACTATCGCCTTTAGAAGATTATGAATCATCCCAATTCACTATGGAGATTCTCTGTAGACCATCAATGTCAAACAATATTTCCAATTGGAAAGTCTTTGAAGGAGATGAGCAAATCATAAACTTCTTGACCAACCAAGACAATTTCAAAGACCTGACCATAGATGATGAAGAATTTCAAGAGCAGACAACTGAGACTAATCCCCGAACATGACAAGATGTTGGAAAATTGAAATCCCACATAATCCCGAAGGGGATAGCTAATCTAGAAAGTCTGTTCGATCTAAAGGATCGTTTTAAAGAACCCAAAACGCGAAGATTGGTAGCTCTTGCCCCCTCCATGAAACTGTGAATATTGGGACACCAGAGAACCCGAAGAATGTAAATCTTGGTAAAACTGTATCTAGGGAAGAGAGGAAGGCCTACCTCAGATTATTCAAGCAATACCAAGATGTTTTTGCATGGTCCTATAAGGATTTAAAAACGTATGACACCCGCATCATTCAACACACTATCCCATTAAAACCCAAAATGAAGCCTTTCCAACAGAATTTCTGAAAGTACCATTCATCCCTGGAACCTCTCATGTATCAAGAGTTGAGGAAACTTTTAGATGCGAAGATAATTTTCCAAGTTAGGCATTCTGCCTGGGTAGTGAATCTTGTTCCAGTGAGGAAGAAGTCAGGAGAAATCCGACTATGTGTAGATTTTCGGAACCTCAACAGAGCTTCAGAAAAGGACAATTATTCTTTCCTGCCGATGGAACAACTCCTACAGACTGTGTCGGGCTCAGATATTTTCTCCTTGCTAGACAGTTTCTCAGGATACAACCAAATGTTGGTTTCAGAAGAAGACCGATTAAAAACTACCTTCCGAACCAAATGGGGAACCTTCAATTATAAGTGCATGCCTTTTAGCTTAATTAACGCGGGAGAAAAATTTCAAAGGGCCATGGGCGTGGATTTTCGGGGACTCATCAATAAGTGTGTGGTAGTTTATTTAGATGACATAACGGTGTATTCGAAAAATAGAGAAGAACACATCGAACACTTAACTCAGATTTTCGAGAGATGCAGGAAGTATGGTATATCATTGAACCATAATCAAACGATCTTCGGTGTCGAGGAAGGAAAGTTGTAGGTCATATTATATCCCAAGTAGTGATTCACATAGACCTCGAAAGTATTAAGGCCATATCTCAACTCTCGCTTCCCCATAACAAGAAGGCCATGCAGTCCTTTTTCAGGCAAATCAATTTCGTGAGGAAGTTCACTCTTGACTTCGCCGAAATCATCAAACCCTTGCAAAATATGATTTGCAAGGATTCTAAATTCAAGTGGGATGATGAACGGAAAGATGATTTCAACAATATCAAAGCCACCATCTCCCGAGCCCCGGTGTTGCGAAGTCCTGATTTCAGTAGGGACTTTAACCTGTATACTTTTGCCTTCGACCAATCGCTCGCCGCGGTTTTGACCCAGAAAGATGATGAAAACAACGAGGCCCCAATGTCCTTTATGAGTACTAATATTCAAGGATCTGAGCTCAATTATCCTGCCATAGAAAAACATGCCTACGCGATCTACAAGGCAATAAAACATTTCAGGTCCTACATTCTCAAAAATCACACTAAGGTGATCGTGTTGCACCCTGCAGTCCGATCCCTGTTTACTCAACAATAAAGGGGGGAAAGGAGAGGGAACTGGATGGCAGTAGTCTAGGAATTTGATTTAGACATAAAACCTACCAAACTTGTAAAAGTACAAGGTCTGTGTAAGCTCACAGCCGAAGCCCAGGATCAAGCAAATGAAGATTCCGGGTGGGAAAACAAAATGGCACTATGGTGCAATGAAGTGACATACATATCCCCAACACAAGACTCTTGGTACAAAGATTTGAATTATCTTTTGCATCATGGGGCTTGTCCTGAGAGCCTTAACCCTAAGGAAAGGAGAGCCCTAAGATTGAAATCTGCATAGTATCGTCTTATAAATTCGGTACTCTTCCGGATCAACTATGATCTGGTATTATTGAGATGTCTCGAATGAGAAGACGCCGACAAGGTGCTGACGGAACTCCATGACGGCCCCACTAGAGGACACTTTGCAGGGAACACCACCGCTCATAAAATTCTGAGAGCCGACTATTATTGGCCCACTTTGTTCAAATATGCTCATACCTATGCTAGGAATTGTAAGACTTGTCAAGTAAGCGCTGTCAAGGAAAAGAGGGCATCAATCCCATTTCATCCTATGACGGTCTCTATACCTTTTGAGCGGTGGGGGTTGGATATCATAGGAGAAATTTTTCCTAGCTCTTCCAAACTGCACAAGTACACTTTTACTGCCACCGACTATTTCAAAAAATGGGTAGAGGTCGTTCCTCTGACTCATGTAAATGAGAAAATAGTAATCCAATTTATAGAACAACAACTGATCACGAGGTTTGGTGTCCCCTCTGTTCTAGTCTTTGATAATGCATCTTACTTCCCTTCTACCCTACTGACGGAGTTTGCTCTGGACAAAGGAATCATAATCAAGTACTCTGCAAATTATTACCCTAAGGGCAACGATGTGGCATAATCAACCAACAAGAACCTGGTAAGGATACTAAAGAAGACGGTTACGGACAACCAAAGAAATTGGCATAATCAACTTCATAATGCCCCGTGGGCCGATAGGGTCACACCCAAAGAAGCCATAGGAAATTCCCCATACTTTCTAGTCTATGGATAGGAATCCATCCTCCTGAACGAGATTTATCTTCCATCTCTCCAATTGGCCCAAGATTCTAATGAGGAACCCTCGTCATCCATACAACATAGGATCGACACTTTGCTCATGCTGGAAGAAGAGAGAGAAAAGGCTAAGTCAAAATTCTTGGCTCATCAACAGATAGTGAAAATATTTTTCGATAAGCATAAAGATAAG
>JZKD02S1679632.1:286794-298716 GCA_000966675.3 Picea glauca | reverse complement strand
GTAAAGATCTTTTAATGACTATGGTTGAGTTTTTAATTGCATGTGTTAATTAACCCTTTTAAAAATATTAATGAAAGAATGAGGAAAAGAGAGGAATTATGACATCCATATACACATATGCAGATCTGAAATGAAGTAATAAACAACAAACCATAACAAGAGAATTGATAACGGAGTTTGGCACAACGTTACCTACGTCTCCAGGCCTTTGTCTCTATGGGGGAGGCTTCTTTATTTATGTTCAAAAGATCAAAAGTACATCGCAGCAATGTCAATTGGATACAAGAATGATCTGTTCATGTTCTTCCAGATCTCTAGAACCCAACAAATAAAACAACACGCAAAACGGATGTCCGGAGCTCCCCAAAATGGCCCACAAGTGTCTGCTCCTCAATAGCTTCCCTGCATAAAAATGGCTTTGGCTTGGCTTCCCTTCAGCATAAATCTGCTCTGAATTTCCTCCCATGGCCTCAAACAGACCTAGTTTTTATAGATCTGAAGTTGGTTATCCACCCAAAACTTCTTCCCAAAATTTGGCCTCCAAAAATGCCCAATATCTCCCAAAAATGGATTAAATCCATTAGTTACAGGCAAAATCAATTAAAAATCAGAACTATATAACAAAAACCCACTTTATGTTTAATTTTGGGCGCATCCCCCTTCGCGCTAGCCCCCTATTCCTATGGGCGTGTGGCCATGTGGCCAGGCGCTCCACCTGTGCGCTAGCCCCCTGTCCGGCTGGCTCCTGGTCTTCGAGCATATGGATAGGACCGGTGGCTTAAAAACTTACCAGTGCCCTTATTTGGTGGATGGCCGCTGGTCCTGTGGGATCCACCTGATATCCAAGGGTTGATCCCTATCATGACCCCCCCCGGCTCTATGTCGCTTGGTTCTATGGTAGGGTCGTGTGAATAGACCACGGGCTGGGGCTAAGCCCCAGCCCTTTCCGCCCCCAAATAAACATTTAACCAAAATTAAATATAAGTTTTTCCATATGAATACTAAGTCACATCAGTGGGGCGAGTGGTTAGCCTGGTCCTGCTAGTCCGTAGCTTAGAAGAGGTCGGGGGTTCGACTCCAGTGGAGACCCCATAATTTTACATAACCCGAAAGCCAACCACAGGGTGCCATGTGGCAGCCCATGACTGGGCCACGTGGTACCTCTCCAATACTAATCAAACACTACCACTTGTCGAGTGTCGAATGGTCCATGTATCTTCCACGTACCCTTCCACCTGTCACCGTACTTGCCCAGTCAGCCTGCTGATATCATCCATGCCACGTCATCCTGTGCCACGTGTCACCCTTATAGTGGTGACACATGTCACCCTCTGACTGGTCCAACTATACCTATCATATGCTCCATCACTTGCCATGTGTCATCACCAGAAGCTGCCACGCCAGCTGTACGGCATGTACAGTCAGCCTGCCA
Organism: Picea glauca; assembly: GCA_000966675.3. Lineage (NCBI taxonomy): Eukaryota > Viridiplantae > Streptophyta > Pinopsida > Pinales > Pinaceae > Picea > Picea glauca. Next base: position 297,284 of record JZKD02S1679632.1, on the reverse strand, counting down.
CGTGGCACTGTACAGACTGTACAATCACCCATTTTTTTGCCTATTTGGGTTTTTGAAAAGAATGCAATATCTTTCGCATATGAAGCCCGTTTGACGAAGTAAATATATGGATGGAATCAAGAAGACGAGGCAGATGCAATGGTGTTGGTTTCGTCGGATTCTGAGCACTTTCATTTTTGAGCCTTTTTTAGCCCTGTCAGGCTCCTGGATCCAATTTTGGATCACCATTACTCTTGCTTTTCCGTCTCCAGTTGGTGCGATTAATGTGATGTCCCATCGGTCCTTTTCATCCTTTAATTCCGCCTAGTGCTATCATGTTATCCTGCTTTTGTCGACTTTCCTTTTCTCGCTTGTTTCCCTTTGTATATAACCGTTGTCCTCGCATTTTCCAAATTTGTGTTTCTAACTTCATGTGGCCTTTCTACCTTTGGTACATTGCACTCTCTTTAGTTTTGTTTTCTTTTGTTTTTTTTTTTTTCTTTTTACTGCAGAGTGGGTGGGCGACTGTCCTTGTACAATTTCAGTCGGCTCCCATTGATCATCCCTTTGAGTTCTACACCTGATAAATCTATTAATTGTACAACTCCTCCATCTGTGACATATTTTACCTTGTATGGTCCTAACCAAATGCATTCTCATCTTTCCTAGGTGCTGAAACGATTTACTGTCATACACCAATACTAGATCTCCTTCCTTTAACATTTTATTCTTGATGTGTCTATCGTGCCAAGATTTGTCTCTTGCTTTCTACACTTGTTGGTGGAATCCTGCCAAGATTCGGTCTTCCTCCATGGTCAATAACTGATTCAGTCTCTCATGTACTGCGCCTCGTTATGTCATTTGTGTGATAGCTACCATGCGCAAGATGGGTACTAAAAACTCTAATGGAACTACTGCTTCTTGTCCATAAACCAGTTTAAATGGTGTGTGCTCTGTCAAATTTTTTCATGTATTCCTGTATGCCCATAATACTATTGGTACTTTGAGGTCCCATTCATATTTGTTTACGTTACAAATCTTTGTCAGTGCATTCTCCAAGATTTTGTTGAAGGCTTCCACTATGCCATTCGTCTGTGGATGATACGGTGTGCTCTTATGGTGGTGGACTTCCAATTCTTCAGTCATCGTGCGGATGGTGTTGTTTATGAAGTGTGTTCCTTGGTCACTCATCAAAACTCTTGGGCATCCAAAACGAGTGATTACTTGTTCAAATAAAAAGTGCGTTGTTGTTTCTGCACTGCAATCTTTTACTAGTGCGACTTCCACTCATCTTGTTAAATATTATGTCATAGTGATAATGTACCTAGGCCGTGTTCTTTTTGCCGATGGGTTGATTGGTCCCACAAAGTTTATTTCCCATTTGTCAAATGTCTGTAATGTTACTTGTGGTCATAATGGCATCTTGTCCCTTCTGTTGGGTTTGCCTACCCTTTGACATACATCGCATATTTGATAGTACTCCTTCAAGTCTCTGTGAATCGTTGGCCACCATAGTCCTGTGCACAATACCTTCTATGCGATAGCTTTACCTGCATAATGTCCTTCTTATATTCACTCATGGGCTTCTGCTAATACTCTTGGTATTTCGTGCTCTAACACGTATCTTCGCAAGATGCTATCTGTGCCCATTTTATATAAATGTCCTGCAATCAGTTGATAGTCGGCAGCGTGGACTACTAGGTTGTTATTTTGCGTGGTGCTATAGTCTTTTAGTGTAGTACCTATACTCAAGTAATAAATGATATATGTGAAGTATTCATCGGCAATATGTACCGAGAAAAACTATGCATCTGGAAAGTTGTCTTCTAATTTCGTAGGTTCTTCTCCATTTGTGACCCTTGATAGGTGGTTAGGTCCTGCATTCAATTTCCCTGGTTTAACTATTACTTCAAAGTTGAATTCTTGGAATAGTAGTAACCATCGACAAATTCTCCCCCCCAACACTAGATTGTTGACTAGGTATTTCAGGGCTGAGTGATCTGTGAACATTTGAAAGTGCTTTCCCAATAACTATTGTCTGAATTTCTGCAATGCATAGACCATGGCTAGGCCTTCTCTTTCTGTCGTGTTATAGTTCTGTTCTGAGTCTGATAACTTTCTACCTAAAAATGATATCGGGTGATCCTATTCTCCTACTCCTGGCTACGCTAAGATAACTCCAAGTGCTATGGTTGATGCATCTACATGCACATGGAATGTCTTTCCCAACCTGGAAATACCAATATCGGCGTGGTAACCATCGTTTCCTTCAAGGTATTCTGACCGTGTTGACACTCATTGTTCCACTGAAACTTTGTATCCTTCCTTAGAATATTTTCATTCAGTTTTGTGATCTACACATATCCTTTGATGAATTTTATGTAGTATATTGTGTGTCCTAGCGTCTCTCTTAGATGACAGACTGTTTTCTGTCCTGGCAAATTAAAAATGACTCTGATCTTTGTCAGATATACTAATAAATCTTGTTTGCATACTATGTGGCCCAATAATATCCCAAATGGTGTTCCAAATATGCATTTCTTGATGTTCAATGATATTTGGCACTGTTTGCATCTTTTTAACATCATTCGTAGAACTTCCACATTGTTTTTCAATAGGATATAGACTGTCCAATCATCCAGGTATACTTCAAGAAACTGATGGATGAATTCCTTAAATGCTGCGATGACCACTCTGGAGAATATTGCTGGTGTGTTCTTCATTCCAAACGACATGACTGTGTATTGATAAGATCCCCATTCTATCGCAAATGTGGTCTTGTGTCTATCCTCCTGTGCTATCTTAACCTGATGCTAGCCTGATAATCCATTAGTGAATGAATAAGCTTCATGTCCTCCCACGTTCTCTAACACTTCATCTGTGAATAGTGTGTTGAGTACTCAACCCACCCTAAAATTTCTATGACTATTTCCTTTTGGGTACCACTACCACCCTGTAGTTTACTTTTGACTGTTTTCGCCTCGGCTTGAAACTGATCCCTCGCTTCTCTTATATATTTCACGTTTTAATCGATTAAAAATTCACTTGAACATACAACGAAGAATCATCTTAACTCTATAATACTTAACAACTACTCGAGGAATCGGTGACCCATATTTTTCCCCGATTCACAAGAGAATTTCGGCATCGACGAAAGATGATGGTGGCGTAAATTGTTTGGGGAGTTAAAGTAGCCAAGTATAGACCCTCATCGGCGTCGGCTGATGAAATGATTCTTTCCTATGAATAAACCTCGGGAAGGATTTTTCCTAAGACCGATTCATTCAGTTTTGGGTAGAAAGACGTGATAGTATGTACTGTGCAAAGGGAAGAGTGACATCGTTGACCTTCGAACCTCGATATGTTGACACGAGCGAAGTCCCAAGTAAGATACTTACCTACCAATGAATGCCTTTTATAATTTTTTTTTTTTATGGCCCAAGGTTTATTGACTCAAGCGACATGTTCGAGATACACACCAAACAAAACTTTCTATAGGCCGATGAATGAGCAAAATCACCGATGCGATGCCAGGGAAACTACAACAATTCACAGGTCACCCAATCAAAGCTTGAGCCATGCTGAAACTACTGAACTCCAGTTTGGTAAAATACCGAGCGCATGCAGTAGACATCAGAGGAGCATATGTTGCCCCTATGGAACAACACAGGTTCCCATGGGCTCAAACCTGTGAAAATTTGTTTATCAGTTGGTCTGAATATGAAAGAAGCCACCCTTTTCAAGAGGCTTCTCAGGTGAACTGTTGAAAGAAACTATTGGATGATCACTCTATGTGGCAATTTTTGTTTGGCCTAAATTGTATTTAGCCGTTAATTACAGTTGAATTTTAGATTATAAATAGAGACATCGACCGATGAGTAAAGGGTCGATGGTTGTTGTAAGAACTCCTTTTTTTTTGGCTGTTGATAATTATTTTGAGATTGTTGTGAATTGAGAAGTCCTTCTGGACCAAAGACAAGCTATTTTCATCAGATATATGTGATTGGAGTTGAAGAAGAATTACTTCCTTTCTTGTTCCATGAATGATGCATTAAATGAGTAAGAGCAATTAATTTTGTTGTCAAGTTATCTGATGCAATGTCTTGATGTTCTTTGCTTTAATTATGAGGATAAATCATTGTGTTGTTATGTGATGAATGTTATGGTAGATGAATTATTTTTCTTACCATGATCTTGATTACGTATGTGTTTTCTTCTGTTAAATTAGTTTTTCTCAGACAATAATTGCATGCTCATTTGGTTAATGTATTAGTCCTAGGTCATGTGACATAGAATCACTGTCTTCATGTTTGAGCAGCAGGTTATCCCAAGCTCGACCTCTTCCCTCTAGTTAAAATCTCTGTCTTGTTATTTGTCAATTTGGTTTATACTATCTTTCCTCTCTCATATCAGCCCCACCCAAGAGAAATATAGAAAAAGAACTGTCCTAACTGAAGGAAGAGCCTTCACCAGAAAACACAAAGCCCATCGATAATTTGGCCAGATCGCAAGATCTAGAGAACCACTCCACTCCAAATGTTGCAGAATTTAATTGGGCCTCGATGGCAGGTTTGGTTCCTTCTGTTGAATCAGGGGATTTAGGCCCCATTAACACGGTGTAGGAAACGATTCGTGTAAGCATGTATCGTTAAACTTCCTCAAGTCGACGCATATCCTGATCCCTCTTCCTTGCTTCTTGTCTTGTACTATGATCCGGCTTATCTATTATGACTTCTCAACTGGTTCTATGATGTCGACTTCGAGCATCCTGTCGATCTCATATTTAAATTTCTATTTATATATGGGGTTCAGTCTGTAAGGTTGTTGTCTAATAGGTCTCACATCAAGTCTGAGTGGTATATTCATTTCTCCCAGTTCTCCAGATATACCCTTCATCTATGTGAATGTTGTCGAAAAGAGGTCACTATATTCGCGTAACAACTCTGTGATACTTTCTATTGTTTGCTCATCCTAGTAATCTCCAATGCTGGCTATTTTGGGTTGCTCAGTTGTCCCGATGTTAACTTTATTTACCTTGATTGGAGCGGAAATGACTTCTAATTCTATGGGTGGTCCTTCCACATCTCTTTCGCCTTCTACTTCTTCGATCTGAATATCGTGGAGATCATCTTCATCTAGTGCTTCTTCTTGTACGTGGTAACAAGACAACAGTTCCTTGACTATCTGTTTGTTTTGTTGTTCTTCTTCTGTGATCAATTCTATTTCTGGTTCTTTGATGAATATTACTCCTCTAATTTGTTTAAGGGCTACATATATGTTGGGGTTCTCATGCTCGAATAAGAAAGTGACTGTGAAATTTTGTCGCAATGTCGTAGTTCCTTTACGCATTTCCTAGTCCGTATACCAATTCGTTGGTATACCCTATAGAGTATGTATGAAGTGATGAGGCCATTCCTTTGGTGGTGTCATTTTCCACAGTGTTATACACACCTCCAAGTGTTCCACTGGTGCTCCATGTCCTTCATATTTCTATTGTTTGTTGTTTTTCTATTCTATGTCAAACCTTATGCGCAGTAACCGCTTACATTGGTACCAGTCTATGATTGTCTCTTTTTGTGTGCCACACCATCTTGCCGGTGTGGCCTTTAGTGCTAATTCAAGTGATAACAGTGTCTATTTCTCTAACACTATGTCTTCGTACTGTGTCAAGAATGTTTCCAAATCATTTATTCTATGGAAACTGGGTGGTTCTCTGATTTCTGTGCCTACCCATCTTACTGCATGGTCTATTCTTGCACACCTTCGCGTGGATACTTCGTGTAGCCTCTGCTGCCAGTTCTCTAAATCGATGTCTGAGTCTATTGCACATGAAGTAATTCTTCGCCAAATGAGTACATCATTTTCACTTGGTTTTACGTAATCCTCATCACGCGCAGTTGTTCTGTACAACTGGTCAATTTCCTCTAAGTCTAGGGAAGTAGGTTCTACAAACCTTTCCCCTTCTGACGGGTCTAATGGCACGATGACCCTGTATTCTCCAAACTCAAATGTAATTTTCTTGGTCTTCAAATTGATTATGGCCTGGTTGTCAAACGCCCAATCCAGACCAAGTAATGTTGGGTAAGGTGTTGTTCCATCCACTATTTCAATGACTTCAAAGTCTTCTTTAGTGTGCACTCCATCAAGTGAATAGGTGAGTATCCTAATGTTGGTTCTCCATGCATTTCCATGTCTTCTTTGGTAATACATTCACTTCGGATACTAGATCCAATATAATGTATTCCATATTGAAATCCCCAATGTTGGAAGTCAGTCTAAATTGCCTACTTTTTTTCTTTTTGTGTGTAGGTGATTAACTATTTTAGGTTCTAGCTTTTCTTCCGTCTCACTGCTACACTTTTCTAGGATGTTTTGCAATATTTTCATATATGATGGATCACTTAATACTTTTACACATGATTGAAAAAATCCTTTGATCATACTTACTTGTCTCGTGGGCTGCATTTCGTTGGTATGATCCAATGATGGAGGCATCTCGTATTCTAGTGATTCCTTGTTATGTTGCGCAGTTGAAGTCGATGATGTTCCCTGCTTTTGAAATTATTGCATGGCCTCTTTAAAGATCTCATTTTCCTTCTGCATGTCGAACTGCTTCCTAGGTTCAGTGTTCTTCTTTACCCATTGGTTATGAACTGGTTGTTGTTGAACTGCGTCATTTCCCATTTTAGCTCCTCCGTGGGTAACTATGTTGATATTTCGTCCTTCATCCCTTACTTCGGCTGAAATCCACTGAACATTCTGATTGTTCTAGTTCCTCTTTTCCTGAATCTTCACTAGTAGTGTTGAACATTCCTCTGTATCGTGGTCCTATGCATGACGATACATACAAGTTGATGGTGGAAGTGGACATTCCCTTGCATAATGTCTCGGTTGCTGACAATTGTGACATGTGATTGGTCCTCTACCTCGTTCGAAACCTCCTTTGGCTCATTCTCCTCCTCTATAGTCTACTCGATCACCTCTTGACATGTTATACTGAGGCACATGATTATAGTGCGTAGTATTGTACTGAGGCTATGTTGGGTTGTACTGCGGTTGTGCGTTATTGTATGGTTTCTGTGCAGTATTATACTGTTGCTACGCAGTGTTCTATGGAGTTGGGACTTGATTGAACTATGGTGTTGCTTGCCTAGTCATTATTTCAACTTGTACCCTATATGCATCTGATGTCCTTTCTCGCATCAGCTCCATAGTTCTATAATTTTTATCATCATGGCCCATTGACTTGCACTGTCTGCATGTTTGAGCAGCGGGTTATCCCAAGCTCGACCTCTTCCCTTTAGTTAAAACCTCTTTCCTGTTATTTGTCAAGTTGGTTTATACTGGCTTGCCTCTCTCATATCAGCCCCATCCAAGAGAAATACGAAAAAATAATTATCCTAACGGAAGGAAGAGCCTTCACTAGAAAACACAAATCCCATCGATAATTTGGCCAGATCGCAAGATCTGGAGAACCACTCCACTCCAAACGCTTCATAGTCTAATTGGGCCTCGGTGGTGGGTTTGGTTCCTGCTGTTGACTCAGGGGATTTAGGCCCCATCAACATAACTGGTGCTAGAAGGAGGGCCTAAATATGAATGAATGAGTATATAAGTTATATAACATTTCAAACAACCAATAGATTCGTAATGGCCCACATGCATGGATAGTCATCTGACAGATACCCCACATTTATTGAGTACTCCCGAAGCGGATAACTCACCCCATTCCGAGGAAGGAACTCTTCACCCTGAAATACCTTACACCCTCCCTCACGAGGAAGTGAATCAATTCAGGAGAGTTACCAGAGCATACACTCGACAAATTGGCGTGTTTCCCTTCACCCCCATCCTCCCTCAAAGAAAACAACAAAGCATATTAGTAGTCAACACTCTCGACGAAGTTTTTGTACACTCTGTTGAAGACTTAATAAATTTCACGATTACCGAAATCCAAGAGCCTATTGATCTAATACCTGAGACGCCAACTAGCTACATCTACGAACATAACAAATTTTCGGAAGAAGACGAGTTTGACTCTAACTCTGAAGATATGGAAGGGAACAACGGTCATGGGGAGGAAAGAGAAATTATGCTTCAAGATAACCAACCTTGGTTGGTCGGAGACGTTGTGGCCATCTTGGGATGAGTACATAATCTTCCCCAGCACCCAGAAAAGATGCTTCCCAAGTATGATCCTGAAACTTCAGGTTTCCCCAAAGATCACATCAAGAAATTCATACTTGTAATCAAACTTATGAACATTCAACATGAAGACATAGTATGCAAAATTTTTCCATACTCGTTTGAATACTTGGCTTCCACCTGGTATTTTGATTTGCCGGTAGGATCCATAGCCAGCTGGACTAAATTCCAAAAGTATTTTATAGACAAATTTGTGAAAGAAACTACTATGGGAGCCCTGATGGATGAGTTGTTTGCAGCCACCATGACCCCAAAAGAGAGGGTCAAATATTTCAATCAAAGATTCATGAACATCCTAAACAAATTCTAGCCCGCGACGAAACCAACTCAAGAATTGCAAATCAAGGTTTATGCCAACGCGCTCCCGACTTCTATTTCCATGTTCGTTAAAAGAGCTGCCAAGAAAACCCTTGCGGAAAATTTTGAAGAAGCCAAGACGATAGAATTCCAGATGAAAGGATGTAAATATGGCCAGGCTTCTCTGGTGAGGAAAGAAATCCAACCTCCCCCTAGAAGAGAACTCCTTTTGACCAGACCGCCGGGGAAACCGGCTGAACAAACTCCCAACAAAGGGAATGGAGATATAGAATATCCATAGAGCATGGTCAAGAAACTATCGAATGAGATTATAGATGTGAAAAGAAGCGCAGGGGAAGGAAACCAATCCCAAAGACCCTATAAGCCTTTCTTTAAAAGAAATCAGCAATTGAACCTCCCCTAGCCAACTTAAACATTGACCTAGGGAATGTCACGTCTAATTCTTTCTATGCCTACCACCAAGAAAACCACTCAGAAAGAGAATGCCCTCAATGGGTCCATGCCATGAATTTAATGGCCAATCATTTTCTGGACAAAGTCTCCCTGACCGAATAGTCAAGTAGTTCGGCCATGAATAGTGTCAATCGGGAAGAAGTTGACCCACTGCGAGACACAACCATGCTGATATGGGATCCCGACATGATCGCATATTCAGGTGACATGTTTGAGTCTTGAGAACAACCCACAGAGGTATCGGTAGTACAAACACATAGTAAGGGCCAACCCGGCTCAAAAGATGCCGACACCACTCGGGCCTCGCAAAGTAAGTTAACTCTTGACCACCTAAAAATGCCTTTCGCCCCCGGTAAAAATCCTATAAGCATCCACACCCAAGATTCTCCTAAACTAGAGTATAACGTAGTCAAATATTTGAAGAAGTTGAAAGATAATATATTAGTTATGGACGTATGTAGAATTCCTCAGCAGAAAGACTTCCTATTGCAAGCTCTGAATTTGGTAGGAAACCCGACCAACAGTGATAGTCAAAACATGACTCTCCCCCCGATAGATCTAGAAAACAAGACAATCGTGAACACCTTCTCGAAAGGTAGGAAATAAAGGCCTTTTGTGCTGCCCTTCCTTTTGACATTTGAAGTCTTCAACATGAATCTTCACAATTGCTTGGTCGATTAGGGGGCGTCCTCTAATTTCATGCCCTTGGCTGTGTGTAATAAATTAGGTGTTGTCCCTCTCAAAAGTGATAAACATGTCATACAACTAGACAGGACCCAGGTCAAGGTCATGGGAGAGCTCAAGGACGTGATGATCAAGATAGCGACGCACCCTAATTTAGTGTAGGTTATTGACATCATCATGGTGGACATCCCTGAGGCATATGGGTTATTGTTGAGCCGAGATTGGTCTGAAAAGATGAACGGATATTTCAGTACTGACTGGGCACATCTTTGGCTTCCACTGAAGGGATACAAGAACATGATCAAAATCGATAGGGAAAGATATATGAAACATACGGTCATTGATATAGAAACCCCGAATGAACCAACCTTTACCGACTTCCCCATATTGGGAAACTATTCTTGTGATTCTCACTTCGACAACTTTGCTCCTCTCCTGTCCAATGTTTCGCTTACTTAGAACTCCGAAATGATCTTTTGAGAAGAATCCCCTACACCGATAAAAGATTCTCTCTTTTATCAAAACCCTGTGCTAGGAATTCTTGAGGAATAGGTTGGAGAAAAGAACACGAGCGAGGGGAGATAAAGAATAAATTATCGTTCACAAATCTGGACCCTTTATTTTGATGGATCTAAATCACAAGAAGGGTCAGGATTTGGGTGCATACTCATGGATCAGAGGGTTAAACGTAATTTCCTGTCCTGTAGGCTAGAATTCGAGTGTACCAACAATACCACCGAGTATGAAGCTCTACTACAAGGGTTAAAGAAAGCCATAGATTTGGGTATCAAGGAATTGAAGGTTTTCGGGGATTTTGAGATCATTGTTAGACAAGTAAGGAATACTATTCA
>JZKD02S1679632.1:242783-286744 GCA_000966675.3 Picea glauca | reverse complement strand
TGGTCATAATGGCATCTTGTCCCTTCTGTTGGGTTTGCCTACCCTTTGACATACATCGCATATTTGATAGTACTCCTTCAAGTCTCTGTGAATCGTTGGCCACCATAGTCCTGTGCACAATACCTTCTATGCGATAGCTTTACCTGCATAATGTCCTTCTTATATTCACTCATGGGCTTCTGCTAATACTCTTGGTATTTCGTGCTCTAACACGTATCTTCGCAAGATGCTATCTGTGCCCATTTTATATAAATGTCCTGCAATCAGTTGATAGTCGGCAGCGTGGACTACTAGGTTGTTATTTTGCGTGGTGCTATAGTCTTTTAGTGTAGTACCTATACTCAAGTAATAAATGATATATGTGAAGTATTCATCGGCAATATGTACCGAGAAAAACTATGCATCTGGAAAGTTGTCTTCTAATTTCGTAGGTTCTTCTCCATTTGTGACCCTTGATAGGTGGTTAGGTCCTGCATTCAATTTCCCTGGTTTAACTATTACTTCAAAGTTGAATTCTTGGAATAGTAGTAACCATCGACAAATTCTCCCCCCCAACACTAGATTGTTGACTAGGTATTTCAGGGCTGAGTGATCTGTGAACATTTGAAAGTGCTTTCCCAATAACTATTGTCTGAATTTCTGCAATGCATAGACCATGGCTAGGCCTTCTCTTTCTGTCGTGTTATAGTTCTGTTCTGAGTCTGATAACTTTCTACCTAAAAATGATATCGGGTGATCCTATTCTCCTACTCCTGGCTACGCTAAGATAACTCCAAGTGCTATGGTTGATGCATCTACATGCACATGGAATGTCTTTCCCAACCTGGAAATACCAATATCGGCGTGGTAACCATCGTTTCCTTCAAGGTATTCTGACCGTGTTGACACTCATTGTTCCACTGAAACTTTGTATCCTTCCTTAGAATATTTTCATTCAGTTTTGTGATCTACACATATCCTTTGATGAATTTTATGTAGTATATTGTGTGTCCTAGCGTCTCTCTTAGATGACAGACTGTTTTCTGTCCTGGCAAATTAAAAATGACTCTGATCTTTGTCAGATATACTAATAAATCTTGTTTGCATACTATGTGGCCCAATAATATCCCAAATGGTGTTCCAAATATGCATTTCTTGATGTTCAATGATATTTGGCACTGTTTGCATCTTTTTAACATCATTCGTAGAACTTCCACATTGTTTTTCAATAGGATATAGACTGTCCAATCATCCAGGTATACTTCAAGAAACTGATGGATGAATTCCTTAAATGCTGCGATGACCACTCTGGAGAATATTGCTGGTGTGTTCTTCATTCCAAACGACATGACTGTGTATTGATAAGATCCCCATTCTATCGCAAATGTGGTCTTGTGTCTATCCTCCTGTGCTATCTTAACCTGATGCTAGCCTGATAATCCATTAGTGAATGAATAAGCTTCATGTCCTCCCACGTTCTCTAACACTTCATCTGTGAATAGTGTGTTGAGTACTCAACCCACCCTAAAATTTCTATGACTATTTCCTTTTGGGTACCACTACCACCCTGTAGTTTACTTTTGACTGTTTTCGCCTCGGCTTGAAACTGATCCCTCGCTTCTCTTATATATTTCACGTTTTAATCGATTAAAAATTCACTTGAACATACAACGAAGAATCATCTTAACTCTATAATACTTAACAACTACTCGAGGAATCGGTGACCCATATTTTTCCCCGATTCACAAGAGAATTTCGGCATCGACGAAAGATGATGGTGGCGTAAATTGTTTGGGGAGTTAAAGTAGCCAAGTATAGACCCTCATCGGCGTCGGCTGATGAAATGATTCTTTCCTATGAATAAACCTCGGGAAGGATTTTTCCTAAGACCGATTCATTCAGTTTTGGGTAGAAAGACGTGATAGTATGTACTGTGCAAAGGGAAGAGTGACATCGTTGACCTTCGAACCTCGATATGTTGACACGAGCGAAGTCCCAAGTAAGATACTTACCTACCAATGAATGCCTTTTATAATTTTTTTTTTTTATGGCCCAAGGTTTATTGACTCAAGCGACATGTTCGAGATACACACCAAACAAAACTTTCTATAGGCCGATGAATGAGCAAAATCACCGATGCGATGCCAGGGAAACTACAACAATTCACAGGTCACCCAATCAAAGCTTGAGCCATGCTGAAACTACTGAACTCCAGTTTGGTAAAATACCGAGCGCATGCAGTAGACATCAGAGGAGCATATGTTGCCCCTATGGAACAACACAGGTTCCCATGGGCTCAAACCTGTGAAAATTTGTTTATCAGTTGGTCTGAATATGAAAGAAGCCACCCTTTTCAAGAGGCTTCTCAGGTGAACTGTTGAAAGAAACTATTGGATGATCACTCTATGTGGCAATTTTTGTTTGGCCTAAATTGTATTTAGCCGTTAATTACAGTTGAATTTTAGATTATAAATAGAGACATCGACCGATGAGTAAAGGGTCGATGGTTGTTGTAAGAACTCCTTTTTTTTTGGCTGTTGATAATTATTTTGAGATTGTTGTGAATTGAGAAGTCCTTCTGGACCAAAGACAAGCTATTTTCATCAGATATATGTGATTGGAGTTGAAGAAGAATTACTTCCTTTCTTGTTCCATGAATGATGCATTAAATGAGTAAGAGCAATTAATTTTGTTGTCAAGTTATCTGATGCAATGTCTTGATGTTCTTTGCTTTAATTATGAGGATAAATCATTGTGTTGTTATGTGATGAATGTTATGGTAGATGAATTATTTTTCTTACCATGATCTTGATTACGTATGTGTTTTCTTCTGTTAAATTAGTTTTTCTCAGACAATAATTGCATGCTCATTTGGTTAATGTATTAGTCCTAGGTCATGTGACATAGAATCACTGTCTTCATGTTTGAGCAGCAGGTTATCCCAAGCTCGACCTCTTCCCTCTAGTTAAAATCTCTGTCTTGTTATTTGTCAATTTGGTTTATACTATCTTTCCTCTCTCATATCAGCCCCACCCAAGAGAAATATAGAAAAAGAACTGTCCTAACTGAAGGAAGAGCCTTCACCAGAAAACACAAAGCCCATCGATAATTTGGCCAGATCGCAAGATCTAGAGAACCACTCCACTCCAAATGTTGCAGAATTTAATTGGGCCTCGATGGCAGGTTTGGTTCCTTCTGTTGAATCAGGGGATTTAGGCCCCATTAACACGGTGTAGGAAACGATTCGTGTAAGCATGTATCGTTAAACTTCCTCAAGTCGACGCATATCCTGATCCCTCTTCCTTGCTTCTTGTCTTGTACTATGATCCGGCTTATCTATTATGACTTCTCAACTGGTTCTATGATGTCGACTTCGAGCATCCTGTCGATCTCATATTTAAATTTCTATTTATATATGGGGTTCAGTCTGTAAGGTTGTTGTCTAATAGGTCTCACATCAAGTCTGAGTGGTATATTCATTTCTCCCAGTTCTCCAGATATACCCTTCATCTATGTGAATGTTGTCGAAAAGAGGTCACTATATTCGCGTAACAACTCTGTGATACTTTCTATTGTTTGCTCATCCTAGTAATCTCCAATGCTGGCTATTTTGGGTTGCTCAGTTGTCCCGATGTTAACTTTATTTACCTTGATTGGAGCGGAAATGACTTCTAATTCTATGGGTGGTCCTTCCACATCTCTTTCGCCTTCTACTTCTTCGATCTGAATATCGTGGAGATCATCTTCATCTAGTGCTTCTTCTTGTACGTGGTAACAAGACAACAGTTCCTTGACTATCTGTTTGTTTTGTTGTTCTTCTTCTGTGATCAATTCTATTTCTGGTTCTTTGATGAATATTACTCCTCTAATTTGTTTAAGGGCTACATATATGTTGGGGTTCTCATGCTCGAATAAGAAAGTGACTGTGAAATTTTGTCGCAATGTCGTAGTTCCTTTACGCATTTCCTAGTCCGTATACCAATTCGTTGGTATACCCTATAGAGTATGTATGAAGTGATGAGGCCATTCCTTTGGTGGTGTCATTTTCCACAGTGTTATACACACCTCCAAGTGTTCCACTGGTGCTCCATGTCCTTCATATTTCTATTGTTTGTTGTTTTTCTATTCTATGTCAAACCTTATGCGCAGTAACCGCTTACATTGGTACCAGTCTATGATTGTCTCTTTTTGTGTGCCACACCATCTTGCCGGTGTGGCCTTTAGTGCTAATTCAAGTGATAACAGTGTCTATTTCTCTAACACTATGTCTTCGTACTGTGTCAAGAATGTTTCCAAATCATTTATTCTATGGAAACTGGGTGGTTCTCTGATTTCTGTGCCTACCCATCTTACTGCATGGTCTATTCTTGCACACCTTCGCGTGGATACTTCGTGTAGCCTCTGCTGCCAGTTCTCTAAATCGATGTCTGAGTCTATTGCACATGAAGTAATTCTTCGCCAAATGAGTACATCATTTTCACTTGGTTTTACGTAATCCTCATCACGCGCAGTTGTTCTGTACAACTGGTCAATTTCCTCTAAGTCTAGGGAAGTAGGTTCTACAAACCTTTCCCCTTCTGACGGGTCTAATGGCACGATGACCCTGTATTCTCCAAACTCAAATGTAATTTTCTTGGTCTTCAAATTGATTATGGCCTGGTTGTCAAACGCCCAATCCAGACCAAGTAATGTTGGGTAAGGTGTTGTTCCATCCACTATTTCAATGACTTCAAAGTCTTCTTTAGTGTGCACTCCATCAAGTGAATAGGTGAGTATCCTAATGTTGGTTCTCCATGCATTTCCATGTCTTCTTTGGTAATACATTCACTTCGGATACTAGATCCAATATAATGTATTCCATATTGAAATCCCCAATGTTGGAAGTCAGTCTAAATTGCCTACTTTTTTTCTTTTTGTGTGTAGGTGATTAACTATTTTAGGTTCTAGCTTTTCTTCCGTCTCACTGCTACACTTTTCTAGGATGTTTTGCAATATTTTCATATATGATGGATCACTTAATACTTTTACACATGATTGAAAAAATCCTTTGATCATACTTACTTGTCTCGTGGGCTGCATTTCGTTGGTATGATCCAATGATGGAGGCATCTCGTATTCTAGTGATTCCTTGTTATGTTGCGCAGTTGAAGTCGACGATGTTCCCTGCTTTTGAAATTATTGCATGGCCTCTTTAAAGATCTCATTTTCCTTCTGCATGTCGAACTGCTTCCTAGGTTCAGTGTTCTTCTTTACCCATTGGTTATGAACTGGTTGTTGTTGAACTGCGTCATTTCCCATTTTAGCTCCTCCGTGGGTAACTATGTTGATATTTCGTCCTTCATCCCTTACTTCGGCTGAAATCCACTGAACATTCTGATTGTTCTAGTTCCTCTTTTCCTGAATCTTCACTAGTAGTGTTGAACATTCCTCTGTATCGTGGTCCTATGCATGACGATACATACAAGTTGATGGTGGAAGTGGACATTCCCTTGCATAATGTCTCGGTTGCTGACAATTGTGACATGTGATTGGTCCTCTACCTCGTTCGAAACCTCCTTTGGCTCATTCTCCTCCTCTATAGTCTACTCGATCACCTCTTGACATGTTATACTGAGGCACATGATTATAGTGCGTAGTATTGTACTGAGGCTATGTTGGGTTGTACTGCGGTTGTGCGTTATTGTATGGTTTCTGTGCAGTATTATACTGTTGCTACGCAGTGTTCTATGGAGTTGGGACTTGATTGAACTATGGTGTTGCTTGCCTAGTCATTATTTCAACTTGTACCCTATATGCATCTGATGTCCTTTCTCGCATCAGCTCCATAGTTCTATAATTTTTATCATCATGGCCCATTGACTTGCACTGTCTGCATGTTTGAGCAGCGGGTTATCCCAAGCTCGACCTCTTCCCTTTAGTTAAAACCTCTTTCCTGTTATTTGTCAAGTTGGTTTATACTGGCTTGCCTCTCTCATATCAGCCCCATCCAAGAGAAATACGAAAAAATAATTATCCTAACGGAAGGAAGAGCCTTCACTAGAAAACACAAATCCCATCGATAATTTGGCCAGATCGCAAGATCTGGAGAACCACTCCACTCCAAACGCTTCATAGTCTAATTGGGCCTCGGTGGTGGGTTTGGTTCCTGCTGTTGACTCAGGGGATTTAGGCCCCATCAACATAACTGGTGCTAGAAGGAGGGCCTAAATATGAATGAATGAGTATATAAGTTATATAACATTTCAAACAACCAATAGATTCGTAATGGCCCACATGCATGGATAGTCATCTGACAGATACCCCACATTTATTGAGTACTCCCGAAGCGGATAACTCACCCCATTCCGAGGAAGGAACTCTTCACCCTGAAATACCTTACACCCTCCCTCACGAGGAAGTGAATCAATTCAGGAGAGTTACCAGAGCATACACTCGACAAATTGGCGTGTTTCCCTTCACCCCCATCCTCCCTCAAAGAAAACAACAAAGCATATTAGTAGTCAACACTCTCGACGAAGTTTTTGTACACTCTGTTGAAGACTTAATAAATTTCACGATTACCGAAATCCAAGAGCCTATTGATCTAATACCTGAGACGCCAACTAGCTACATCTACGAACATAACAAATTTTCGGAAGAAGACGAGTTTGACTCTAACTCTGAAGATATGGAAGGGAACAACGGTCATGGGGAGGAAAGAGAAATTATGCTTCAAGATAACCAACCTTGGTTGGTCGGAGACGTTGTGGCCATCTTGGGATGAGTACATAATCTTCCCCAGCACCCAGAAAAGATGCTTCCCAAGTATGATCCTGAAACTTCAGGTTTCCCCAAAGATCACATCAAGAAATTCATACTTGTAATCAAACTTATGAACATTCAACATGAAGACATAGTATGCAAAATTTTTCCATACTCGTTTGAATACTTGGCTTCCACCTGGTATTTTGATTTGCCGGTAGGATCCATAGCCAGCTGGACTAAATTCCAAAAGTATTTTATAGACAAATTTGTGAAAGAAACTACTATGGGAGCCCTGATGGATGAGTTGTTTGCAGCCACCATGACCCCAAAAGAGAGGGTCAAATATTTCAATCAAAGATTCATGAACATCCTAAACAAATTCTAGCCCGCGACGAAACCAACTCAAGAATTGCAAATCAAGGTTTATGCCAACGCGCTCCCGACTTCTATTTCCATGTTCGTTAAAAGAGCTGCCAAGAAAACCCTTGCGGAAAATTTTGAAGAAGCCAAGACGATAGAATTCCAGATGAAAGGATGTAAATATGGCCAGGCTTCTCTGGTGAGGAAAGAAATCCAACCTCCCCCTAGAAGAGAACTCCTTTTGACCAGACCGCCGGGGAAACCGGCTGAACAAACTCCCAACAAAGGGAATGGAGATATAGAATATCCATAGAGCATGGTCAAGAAACTATCGAATGAGATTATAGATGTGAAAAGAAGCGCAGGGGAAGGAAACCAATCCCAAAGACCCTATAAGCCTTTCTTTAAAAGAAATCAGCAATTGAACCTCCCCTAGCCAACTTAAACATTGACCTAGGGAATGTCACGTCTAATTCTTTCTATGCCTACCACCAAGAAAACCACTCAGAAAGAGAATGCCCTCAATGGGTCCATGCCATGAATTTAATGGCCAATCATTTTCTGGACAAAGTCTCCCTGACCGAATAGTCAAGTAGTTCGGCCATGAATAGTGTCAATCGGGAAGAAGTTGACCCACTGCGAGACACAACCATGCTGATATGGGATCCCGACATGATCGCATATTCAGGTGACATGTTTGAGTCTTGAGAACAACCCACAGAGGTATCGGTAGTACAAACACATAGTAAGGGCCAACCCGGCTCAAAAGATGCCGACACCACTCGGGCCTCGCAAAGTAAGTTAACTCTTGACCACCTAAAAATGCCTTTCGCCCCCGGTAAAAATCCTATAAGCATCCACACCCAAGATTCTCCTAAACTAGAGTATAACGTAGTCAAATATTTGAAGAAGTTGAAAGATAATATATTAGTTATGGACGTATGTAGAATTCCTCAGCAGAAAGACTTCCTATTGCAAGCTCTGAATTTGGTAGGAAACCCGACCAACAGTGATAGTCAAAACATGACTCTCCCCCCGATAGATCTAGAAAACAAGACAATCGTGAACACCTTCTCGAAAGGTAGGAAATAAAGGCCTTTTGTGCTGCCCTTCCTTTTGACATTTGAAGTCTTCAACATGAATCTTCACAATTGCTTGGTCGATTAGGGGGCGTCCTCTAATTTCATGCCCTTGGCTGTGTGTAATAAATTAGGTGTTGTCCCTCTCAAAAGTGATAAACATGTCATACAACTAGACAGGACCCAGGTCAAGGTCATGGGAGAGCTCAAGGACGTGATGATCAAGATAGCGACGCACCCTAATTTAGTGTAGGTTATTGACATCATCATGGTGGACATCCCTGAGGCATATGGGTTATTGTTGAGCCGAGATTGGTCTGAAAAGATGAACGGATATTTCAGTACTGACTGGGCACATCTTTGGCTTCCACTGAAGGGATACAAGAACATGATCAAAATCGATAGGGAAAGATATATGAAACATACGGTCATTGATATAGAAACCCCGAATGAACCAACCTTTACCGACTTCCCCATATTGGGAAACTATTCTTGTGATTCTCACTTCGACAACTTTGCTCCTCTCCTGTCCAATGTTTCGCTTACTTAGAACTCCGAAATGATCTTTTGAGAAGAATCCCCTACACCGATAAAAGATTCTCTCTTTTATCAAAACCCTGTGCTAGGAATTCTTGAGGAATAGGTTGGAGAAAAGAACACGAGCGAGGGGAGATAAAGAATAAATTATCGTTCACAAATCTGGACCCTTTATTTTGATGGATCTAAATCACAAGAAGGGTCAGGATTTGGGTGCATACTCATGGATCAGAGGGTTAAACGTAATTTCCTGTCCTGTAGGCTAGAATTCGAGTGTACCAACAATACCACCGAGTATGAAGCTCTACTACAAGGGTTAAAGAAAGCCATAGATTTGGGTATCAAGGAATTGAAGGTTTTCGGGGATTTTGAGATCATTGTTAGACAAGTAAGGAATACTATTCATTGTAATTCACCTCATCTTAAGAACTACCAACAAGAGGTGCATAGGCTAATGGAGCGCTTTGACGCTTTCAATATCACCACGATCCTGAGAGCAAAAAATGTTCTGGCCGACTCCTTGGCCACAACCGCTTCCCAACTATCGCCTTTAGAAGATTATGAATCATCCCAATTCACTGTGGAGCTTCTTTGTAGACCGTCAGTGCCGAACAATATTTCCAATTGGAAAGTCTTTGAAGGAGATGAGAAAATCATAAACTTCTTGACCAACCAAGATAATTTCAAAGACCTGACCATAGATGATGAAGAATTTTGAGAGCAGACAACTGAGACTAATCCCCGAACATGACAAGATGTTGGAAAATTGAAAGCCCACATAATCCCGAAGGGGATAAATAATCTAGAAAGTATGTTCGATCTAAAGGATCGTTTTAAAGAACCCAAAACGCGAAGACTGGTAGCTCTTGCCCCCTCCATGAAACTATGAATCTTGGGACTCCAGAGAACCTGAAGAATGTAAATCTTGGTAAAATTGTATCTACGAAAGAGAGGAAGGCCTACCTCAGATTATTCAGGCAATACCAGGATGTTTTCGCATGGTCCTATAAGGATTTAAAAATGTATGGCACCCACATCATTCAACACACTATCCCATTAAAACCCAAAATGAATCCTTTTCAATAGAAGCTCTGAAAGTACCATTCATCCCTGGAACCTCTCATGTATCAAGAGTTGAGGAAACTTTTAGATGCGAAGATAATTTTCCAAGTTAGGCATTCTGCCTGGGTAGTGAATCTTGCTCCAGTGAGGAAGAAGTCAGAAGAAATCCGACTATGTGTAGATTTTTGGAACCTCAACAGAGCTTCAAAAAAGGACAATTATCCTTTCCCGCCGATGGAACAACTCCTACAGACCGTGTCAGGCTCGTATATTTTCTCCTTGCTAGACAGTTTCTCAGGATACAACCAAGTGTTGGTTTCAGAAGAAGACCGATTAAAAACTACCTTCCAAACCAAATGGGGAACCTTCACTTATAAGCGCATGCCTTTCATCTTAATTAACGCAGGAGCAAACTTTCAAAGGGCCATGGACGTGGATTTCCAGGGACTCGTCAATAAGTGTGTGGTAGTTTATTTAGATGACGTAACGGTGTATTCGAAAAATAGAGAAGAACACATCCAACACTTAACTCAGATTTTCGAGAGATGCAGGAAGTACGGTATATCGTTGAACCATAAGAAAACTATATTCGGTGTCAAGGAAGGAAAGTTGTAGGTCATATTATATCCCAAGCAGTGATTCACATAGACCTTGAAAGGATTAAGGCCATATCTCAACTCTCGCTTCCCCATAAAAAGAAGGCCATGCAGTCCTTTTTTGGGCAAATCAATTTCGTGAGGAAGTTCACTCCCAACTTCGCCGAAATCATCAAACCCTTGCAAAATATGATTCGCAAGGATTATGAATTCAAGTGGGATGATGAATGGAAAGATGCTTTCAACAATACTAAAGCCACCATATCCCAAGCCCCGGTGTTGCGAAGTCCTGATTTCAGTAGGGACTTTAACCTGTATACTTTCGCCTTCGACCAATTGCTCGCCCTGGTTTTGACCCAGAAATATGATGAAAACAACGAGGCCCCAATGTCCTTTATGAGTACTAATATTCAAGGATCCGAGCTCAATTATCCTGCCATAGACAAACATGCCTACGCGATCTACAAGGCAATAAAACATTTCAGGTCCTACATTCTCAAAAATCACACTAAGGTGATCATGTCGCACCCTGCGGTCCAATCCCTATTTACTAAACAATAAAGGGGGGAAAGGAGAGGGAACTGGATGGCAGTAGTCTAGGAATTTGATTTAGACATAAAACCTTCCAAACTTGTAAAAGTACAAGGTCTGTGTAAGCTCACAACCGAAGCCCAGGATCAAGCAAATGAAGATTTCGGGTGGGAAAACGAAATGGCACTATGGTGAAATGAAGTGGCATACATATCCCCAACACAAGACTCTTGGTACAAATATTTGAATTATCTTTTGCATCACGGGGCTTTCCCTGAGAACCTTAAACCTAAGGAAAGGAGAGCCCTAAGATTAAAATATGCACAATATCATCTTATAAATTCGGTACTCTTCCGGATCAACTATGATATGGTATTATTGAGATGTCTCGAACGAGAAGACGCTGACAAGGTGCTGAGGGAACTCCATGATGGCCCCGCTAGAGGACACTTTGCAGGGAACACCACCAGTCATAAAATTCTGAGAGCCGACTATTATTGGCCCACTTTGTTCAAATATGCTCATACCTACGCTAGGAATTGTAAGACTTGTCAAGTAAGCGTTGGCAAGGAAAAGAGGGCAGCAATCCCATTTCAGCCTATGACGGTCTCTATACCTTTTGAGTGGTGGGGGTTGGATATCATAGGAGAAATTTTTCCTAGCTCTTCCAAACTGCACAAGTACATTTTTACTGCCACCGACTATTTCACAAAATGGGTAGAGGTCATTCCTCTGACTCATGTAAATGAGAAAATAGTAATCCAATTTATAGAACAATAGTTGATCACGAGGTTTGGTGTCCCCTTTGTTCTAGTCTTTTATAATGCATCTTACTTCCCTTCTACCCTATTGACGGAATTTGCTCTGGAAAAAGGAATCATAATCAAGTACTCTGCAAATTATGACCCTAAGGGAAATGGTGTGGCATAATCAACCAACAAGAACCTGGTAAGGATACTAAAGAAGACGGTTACGGACAACCAAATAAATTGGCATAATCAACTTCATAATGCCCTGTGGGCCGATAGGGTCACACCCAAAGAAGCCATAGGAAATTCCCCATACTTTCTAGTCTACGGACATGAAGCCATCCTCATGAACGAGCTTTATCTTCCATCTCTCCAATTGGCCCAAGATTCTAACGAGGAACCCTCGTCGTCCATCCAATAGAGGATCGACACTTTGCTCATGCTGGAAGAAGAGAGAGAAAAGGCTAAGTAAAAATTCTTGGCTCATCAACATATAGTGAAAAGATTGTTCGATAAGCATAAATCTAAGGAAAAGAACTTCGAAGTAGGAGATTTAGTCTTGAAGTGGGATAGGGCGAATGAACCCAAAGGGAAACATTCTAAGTTTCAGAACCTATGGCTTGGGCCTCTCCAGGTAGCTGAGAATATTGGGGTAGGTACTTATCGGTTGCAAAATCTGAGGGGGAAACTTGATGCCCTCCTAGTAAACGGTCAAGCCCTAAAACAATAATTCCAATAATATATATATATATATATATATATATATATATATATATATATATATATATATATATATATAATAAAATAAAATAAAAGACGAAGAAGAAAATAATGACTTCGATCAATATGAACAAAAGAAGTATCTGAGATATCTGTTCTGAGGTTCAGTAATACCTCGAGGGAAAGGGAAGAGAAACATAGATTATGCGTCCACCCAATAAATCGCCATTTGTTGAGTACTCAACACACCCTAAAATTTCTACGACTATTTTCTTTTGGGTACCACTACCACCCTGTAGTTTACTTTTGACTATTTTCTCCTTGCCTTGAAACTGATCCCTCGATTCTCTTATATGTTTCACGTTTTAATTGATTAAAAATTCACTTGAACATACAACGAAGAATCATCTTAACTCTATAATACTTAACAACTACTCAAGGAATCGACAACCCAGATTTTTCCCCAACTCACAAGAGAATTTCGACATCGGTGGAAGATGATGGTAGCGTAAACTGTTTGGGGAGTTAAAGTAGCCGAGTACCGACCCTCATCGGCGTTGGTTGATGAAATGATTCTTTCCTATGAATAAACCTCGGGAATTATTTTTCCTAAGACCGATTCATTCGGTTTTGGGTAGAAAGACGTGATAATAAGTACCGCACAAAGGGAAGAGTGACATCGCCGACCTTCAAACCCCGATATGTTTACATGAGCGAAGTCCCAAGTAAGATACTTACCTACCAACGAATGCCTTTTATAATTAATTTTTTTTTATGGCCTAGGGTTTATAACGTCACGTAAGCATAAATTAACATCGAGCATCTCATAAGAAGAAATTTATCAACAAAACCTCGGTACAACAATAACGATTGCGAGATTTAATAATGTGTGCGAACTAATAATTTGTGATAAGGAACATGGATTAACTGCCTATAATAAAGCTTAATACATTCAAAATACTTCCGATATTTAATATTAAGGGCTCCCTCCAAGTTCATATTACATACAACTAAGCCACACCATGACCAATCAGACCGGTAGCCGTAAAACCAAGAATGCCTTTGCAACGAAAGAAAAAAAAGGGAAATTTTGTCCAGAGCGACACCCAAGAGGATGTAAGGTGCAAGATCACCCATTATGTCTTTCTCACATATGAAATTTTCCCCAAGTTAGTGTTGGTTCCTGGCACTGTGTCCCTCTCCTTCGTCGCATGCTGCACTTTGCGCAATTGCATAATTGTATCTTGGGCTTCCCGAAGCCGTCTCTGAATCCAAACCGTGCTTCTTGCGTGACCCTACGACGACGTTATCCCCTGGTATTTTTCCACCAACTGATTTTGTAGCTCTCTATTTTCTTGGTAGAGATTGACTATTGCAATTTTATCCCACTCTAACTGTTGAACGAGACTCTTGATGCGAGGACCCGGTGCTTTTCCCCTTCCCTTTCGACTCTTGTACCCTCTGTCGATGATCCCAATTGGCTTTGACAAGCAAGGAAGTTACACAAACTCCTCAACAACTGGACATGCGCTCAGATCAGCTGAAAGGCAGGTTTCCTCCCTTTTGTCCATATCCTTTCTAGGCCTCCCTCTTCTCCGTGGTTTCGGCTCTTGAGAAGGCGTGTTTACAAGCGTACTTTCCTCAGACACACCCTTTTCAGCTTCAATCTTCGTTGAGGATGCCGACACCATCTCTAAGTCAAAGCCTCCACCTCCTATTGGGATTTCAAATACATGGGAAGCTGACCCAAAGGAATCCCAGGCACCTTGGGGCTCAAACCTAGAACTACGACTACCCCGTGGACCCCGTCCCATGTCTAGAGGAGATCCCATTACGCAGAAATGTAGCATCCCACTCGTCCGCGGGTGACGGAGGACACCCACGCAGAAATTCACCAAGATAAATTTGCCAGACCGGAATTCCAGAGAGTATAAGCTCGGCGTAAGCGTAAGATTTCCCACAGAACTCCAGGAATTTATAGAAAAAAATGAAGGAGAGAAACATAGCGTGTCTGTGCAATACTCGCGCATTGTGACATGGGGTTTAAGGACTCGACGCCCCACAACTGTTTGACAAATGCAATCCTGAGCATGTAAACGCCACCGATCGAAGTTACTGAGAACGTCTGGTATGATCCTTCCGATCTCTCTCCAGACCTCTGCTATTTAACGAATGATGTTTTACACGCTTGGTAATACGGATTCTGGAGGCATTTAACGACTTTCCTTTTATGGTGTCCGACCTTCTGGGGGAGTATGCACGCACATGCTCACCTTCAATGTCTCTTTTTAGCACCAAAGGTCAAAAAATCACTATGACGATTTAAAATGCTTACGAATCCCGTACTTGATTTTCCACTCCATGATAAGCTGACATAATTCATCTTAATCAAAAGGAGCGACGACTTTGTCTAGGTCATCACAATTCATTCCAAGGAGCGACTGAGATCAAGTAAGTATTAAATGACTGATATTAGTGTGCTACATAGGTACGTATTAGTCTTTTCAGATTTTATTTATGTCTTATTATAAGTTTCTTAGATCATTAAAACATTTTCTGTCTTGATTGTAGGAAAAAATACTCCCCGATTAGCCAAATGAAGCTTATCCGGTGGCCTCACCGAAGGACTCAAAAGGAACGTCGTAGCTGAATCACCAGTGCAATAAAGGATTCTGGTGTCTCCGAGAGCAGCGCTCTCGATCAATTTATCGACTCAAGTGACATGTTCGAGATACACACTGAACGAAACTTGCTATAGGCCAATGAATGAGAAAAATCACTTATGTGATGCCAGGGAAAGTACAACAATTCACAGGTCACCCGATCAAAGCTTGAGCCATGATGCAATTGTTGAACTCCAGTTTGGTAAAATACTGGGCGCATGCAGTAGACATCAGAGGATCATATGTTGCCTCTATGGAACAACACAGGTTCCCATGGGCTCAAACCTGTGAAAATTTGTTTATCAGTTGGTCTGAATATGAAAGAAGCCACCCTTTTCAAGAGGCATCTCAGGTGAACCATTGAAAGAAACTATTGGATGATCACTCTACGTGGCAATTTTTGTTTGGCCTAAATTATATTTATCCATTAATTACAGTTGAATTTTAGATTATAAATAGAGACATTGACCGATGAGTAAACGGTCGATGGTTTCTGTAAGAACTCCTTTTTTTTTGGCTATTGATAATTATTTTGAGACTGCTATGAATTGAGAAGTCATTCTTGACCAAAGACAAGCTATTTTCATCAGATGTATGTGATTGGAGTTGGAGAATAATTACTTCCCTTCCTGTTCCATGAATGATGCAGTAAATGAGTAAGAGCAATTAATTATGTTGTCAAGTTATCTGGTGCAATGTCTTGATGTTATTTTCTTTAACAATGAGGATAAATAGTTGTGTTGTTATGTGATGAATGTTATGGTAGATGAATTATTTTTCTTACCATGATCTTGATTACGTATGTGTTTTCTTTTGTTAAATTAGTTTTTCTCAGACAGTAATTGGATGCTCATTTGGTTAATGTATTAGTACTAGGTCCTGTGACATAGAATCACTATCTGCATGTTTGAGCAGTGGGTTATCCCAAGCTCGACCTCTTCCCTCTAGTTAAAACCTTTGTCTTGTTATTTGTCAAGTTAGTTTATACTGGCTTGCCTCTCTCATATCAGCCCCACCCAAGAGAAATACGGAAAAAGAATTGTCCTAACTGAAGGAAGAGCCTTCACCAGAAAACACAAAGCCCATCGATAATTTGGCCAGATCGCAAGATCTGGAGAACCATTCCACTCCAAACACTACAGAGTTTAATTGGGCCTCAGTGGTGGGTTTGGTTCATGTTGTTGAATCAAGGGATTTAGGCCCCATCAACACGGTGTAGGAAACGAGTCGTGTAAGAATGTATCATTCAACTTCCTCAAGTCGACGCATATCCTAATCCCTCTTCCTTGCTTCTTGTCCTGTACTACCATCGGGCTTATCCATTATGACTTCTCAACTGGTTCTATGATGCTGACTTCGATCATCCTGTTGATATCATCTTTAACTTTCTATTTATATATGGGGTTCAGTCTGTAAGTTTGTTGTCTAATAGGTATCGCTTCAAGTCTGGGTGGTATCTTCATTTCTCCCGGTTCTCCAGATATACCCTTCATCTATGTGAATGTTGTGGGAAAGAGGTCACTATATTCACGTAATAACTTTGTGATACTTTCTACTGTTTTCTCATCCTAGTAATATCCAATTCTGGCCATTTTGGGTTTCTCGGTTGTCCCAATGTTAACTTTCTTTACCTTGATTGGAGCGGAAATGACTTTTGATTCTATGGGTGGTCCTTCCACATCTCTTTCGCCTTCTACTTCTTCGATCTGAATATCACGCAGATCATCTTCATCCGATGCTTCTTCTTGTACGTGGTAACAAGACAACAACTCCTTGATTCTCTGTTTGTTATGTTGTTCTTCTTCTGTGATCAATTCTATTTTTGGTTCTTTGATGAATATTACTCCTCTGATCTGTTTAAGGGATGCATCTATGCTGGGGTTCTCATGCTCGAATGAGAAAGTGACTGTGAAATTTTGTCGCAATGTCATCCATGTCGTAGTTCCTTTGCGCATTTCCTAGTCCGTATACCAATTCACTGGTATACCCTATAGAGTATGTATGAAGTGATGAGGCCATTCCTCTGGTGGTGTCATTTTCCACAACGTTCTACACACCTCCAAGTGTTCCACTGGTGCTCCATGTCCTTCATATTTCTGTTGTTTGTTGTTTTTTGGTTCTGCGTCGAACCTTATGCACAATAAACACTTACATTGGTACCAATATTTTATTGTCTCTTTGTGTGTGCCCCACCATCTTGTCGGTGTGGCCTTTAGTGCTAATTCAAGTGCTAATAATCTCTGGTTCTCTAACACTATGTCTTTGTACTGCGTCAAGAATGTTTCCAAATCATTTATTCTGTGGAAACTAGGTAGTTCTCTTATTTTTGTGGCTACCCATCTTACTGTGTGGTATATTCTTGCACACCTTCGCGTGGATACTTTGTGTAGCTTCTGCTACTAGTTCTCTAAACTGGTGTCTGATTCTGTTGCACATGAAGTAATTCTCCACCATATGAGTACCTCGTTTGCAGTTGGGTTTACGTAATCCTCATTGCGTGCAGTTGTTCTGTACAACTGGACAATTTCCTCTAAGTCTAGGCAAGTAGGTTCTACAAACCTCTCCCCTTCTGATGGGTCTAATGGTGAGATGACCCTGTATTCTCTGGACTCAAATGTAATTTTGCTGGTCTTCAAATTGATTATGGCCTGGTTGTCAAATGCCCAATCCAGACCAAGTAATGTTGGGTAAGGTGTTGTGCCATCCACTATTTCAATGACTTCAAAGTTTGCTTTAGTGTGCACTCCATCGAGCTCTATTGTCACTCCTTTCAATCTACCTATTGCTAAGACTTTGTGTTGATTTGCTAGTTTCAAGTGAACATGTGAGTATCCTAATGTTGGTTCTCCCATGAATTTCCATGTATTCTTTGGTAATACATTCACTTCATATCCTAGATCCAATATAATGTCTTCCATATTGAAATCCCCAATGTTGGAAGTCAGTCTAAATTGCCTACTTGTTCTTCTTTTTGTGTGTAGGTGATTAACTATTTTAGGTTCTAGCTTTTCTTCCGTCTTTCTGCTACACTTTTCTAGGATGGTTTACAATATTTTCACAGATGATGGATCACTTAATACTTCTACACATGATTGCAAAAAGCCTTTGATCATACTTACTTGTCCCGTGGGCTACATTTCGTTGGTATGATCCAATGATGGAGGCATCTCGTATTCTGGTGCTTCCTTGTTATGTTTCACAGTTGAAGTCGATGATATTCCCTCCTTCTGAAATTATTGTCTGGCCTCTTTAAAGATCTCATTTTCCTTCTGCGCGTCGAACTTCTTCTTGGGTTCAGTGTTCTTCTTTACCCATTGGTTCCACGTTGGTTCTTGTCGAACTGTGTCAATGCCTGTTTTATCTCCTCCATGGGTAACTATGTTGATATTTCGTCCTTCATCCCTTGCTTTGGTTGAAATCCACTAAACATTATGATTGTTCGAGTTCCTCTTTTCCTGAATATTCACTAGTAGTGTCAGACATTCCTCTGTGTCGTGGTCCGATGCGTGACAATACATACAATTTGATAGTGGAAGTGGACATTCCCTTGCATAATGTCCCGGTTGCTGACAATTGTGACATGTGACTGGTCCTCTACCTCGTCCTCTACCTCCTCTGCTTTGTCCTCCTCCTCTATATCCTTCTCGATCACCTCTCGACGTGTTATACTAAGGCACCTGATTATACTGTGCAATATTGTACTGAGGCTATGTTGGGTTGTACTGTGGTTGTGTGTTATTGTATGGTTGTTGCGCAATATTATACTGTTGTTGCACAGTGTTGTATGGAGTTGGGACTTGATTCAACTGTGGCGCTGCTTGCCCAGTCATTATTTCAGCTTGTACCCTATATGCATCTGATGTCCTTTCTCACATCAGCTCCATAGTTCTACAATTTTTATCGTCGTGGCCCATTGACCTGCAAAAGGTGCAATATGAACTCTTTGGGTCTGTTTGGTATTTTTGCATCATCGTGCAGTGATAAGGGTTGTGACCCAGTTTCTTACAAATTTTGCACCATAATCCTCCTGTTGGTAATGGATTCAACATTCCTTCTGCCATATACTGCACAAACGTTGGACATTTGTTCTTGTGGTGTCCTTTCATCTTGCACGTGGTACACCAAACAACTTCTCGTTTGTCCTTGTTCTTATTCTGGTTAAGCTAAAATGTGAGATTCTTCAAATCCTCCTTTAGTTCCTCGATAGATGGTTATCTCTGTTGGTACTGGTTTTCTTCTAATTGCAAGGCTGTCTGTAGAGCCTCTACATGTGTTTGAAATTTCTATTGACGTAAAGGGTATTTTAAGTGTGGGATTAGTGAATTGACAAACAGGTGCCGATGCTGCATATCGATCATGAGATATTTTAACTTTCCCTTCAGTCACTTGAATCTATGGTCAATTTCCCATATAGACTCTCTTGGTTTCTGTCTTATTTTGATCATCTTGTTCATGTACTGATCCTCTGAAATCGGTTTCAATAACTCATTAATCAATAACTTCTTAATGTTTGTCAGTGTCCTTATCATCCCATGGGCACTGTTTGTGTCTAGACTTATGTACCAGTCTAGTGCATGGTCTTTTAGCGTAATAGCTAGCTACGCGAGTTTGGTATCTTCATCAGTGATCTGTTTTGCTTCCTAGATCTTTACAAAAATGAACAAATGCTTCTCAGGGTCTTCTCCTTCTTCTCCTCGAAATTATGGTAATCTGATGGTGGGATCGTGTCCTGCCATTCTGAATACTGAACTACGACCTCCTCCATGCGGTGTAGATACTTGACTAGTGGTTCCTGAACTAGCTCATCCAGTTGTTGTTCCTTGTGTAGATGTACTTCCTGTTGTCGAACTTCCTCTGAACTGTGGTTGTCTAAAAAATGGTGTTCTCTTTGGTGTATTAGTCGCACATGGGTTTATGGGTTCCACACTGACATTAATATGGATAGGATGGCTACCTTTTCCTCCTACTCTTGGACCTCTCATCTTCCTATCGTATGTTGCGCATAGGATTTCCTCAATATTCTCCACATCTTGGAGATCTTGTACCTCTTCCTCATCACTCGCAAGCCTTCCCTTGTGGCTATAACTCTCTTCTTGGTATTCACCTTGTATTGGTAGAGTGCTCTGCTACGCCTCTTTTTAGTTGTCTCCAAGATCCACCGGATCTAGTCATCATCCATCATGATTGGGTCCAAGGGTTCCTCCTTATTTCTCGTATCCTTGCCTCCTTCCATTTCTCCTCTCTTTGTGAGTGCTTCCCCCCTTCCCCCATGCACGCAGGGAAGTTTAGATGTCTAATTCCCTTGTCATTACACCCTTGTTATATAGCAGTATCTTAATAGAAATATACAATGATCGAATGTACCTTCATTGAGGTTCACATAGAAATTATTTCTCCGCTGCGTTGTATGACTTCGTTGTGTCAACTGCAAACTCTGCTATAAACCTTGCCACAATACTATCAAGCCAAAAGTCTACTGCACAGGTGAATTTTTTGTTCACCTGTTGTAACTGCTCAATCTATACTGGGGTCCACTCTAACTGTCGAATCCGGTTTGTTGCGTGGTTATCCTTCAATCTTAGTATCCACTCCTGCAATAGATGCAGAAAATCACGGAAAAAGACTTCGTGCAAATCAATAAACATGTATTTGTCCAGATATTTTTGGGTTGTAATTTTAGGGTTTCTATTGTCTTTCTATGCAAACTCTAGCTCTTTGGTTCTCAACCAAGTTTCGTTTTCTTCTTTTGTGGGGTTCCACGATCTCAACATCCCCTTCTAATGTCTCATTGATCTCTTCTTTTCTTTGATCGTTTCCCACTCCACCTATCTCATCTACTCAATCCTCCTCTGTTCTTTCCAACGACAATGGAACCATTTGTTGGTTCTTCTTTTCCTTCTCTATCGTCTGAGTTATTGACCCAGGTTTCATGTCTTTCGGGTTTCCAACAAAGCCTCTAAAACTATCGACCTCTTGGTAAACCAAAAGGCAACGCAACACACAGAAAGGGTCATGCAGTCTCACCCGAGATAACTTTAATGGGTGGCTGTAAGACTCATGCATTTACAGCCTAATATTGAGCGTGAGATATGGGATCTGTATCCTGAACCAATTATTATAACTTGTGATTGCAACCTACTATTATTCAGGACTTATTCCCTCAATATCGCAACAAAATTTAAACAAGCCATGGAATAACTCATTCATTCATTAATCATAACAAATAACTACTGAAAATATGGTAAAGATATGCATGCATTCATCACATTACACATACGTTACCATGGTTCACCCCCTCCTGAGCTATGTCCACAAAGATTTGTCTCTTGGCTCTTTTATTATGGTAGTTTTGTGTATCCAATGTCACGCGCTTACAATTATTCTCAAACGGGTAAGATCTATATGAGGCGAACTATATCGCACTAGGCTCCTCAGCCTGCGATCTAATCCTCATATCTTCCTTCTCTCTTCTCCTCTAGCTCAACATCTTATAGAATAGTACATAGCAACATTACAATTCACATCGAATCATACATATCTATGATGTAGCCACAATCTGAACAATGAAAAAAGCCAACCTATAATACCTACGTATCAAAACCCTCTATAATACCTCAGTATTGATATTTATACATTTTTGGCTCTTCAACCATTACAATGCATTACCAAAACCCTAACCCTATTGATGTTAGGCCTTCCTCTCATGTGTGTGTGTTGTTCCTCCTTCCAGGTG
Source organism: Picea glauca (assembly GCA_000966675.3). NCBI lineage: Eukaryota > Viridiplantae > Streptophyta > Pinopsida > Pinales > Pinaceae > Picea > Picea glauca. The sequence goes on along the minus strand of JZKD02S1679632.1, from coordinate 264,991 downwards.
TCGCTCTCCTTGTCCACGCTTTCTTGCATGCACACATGTTGTGTTTCCTTCCAGCTGTTACTTCCGTTTCTGCACACTTTCTTTCCCCATGATCATCCTTCTTTCCACTTAGGCCTACTACCAACAGTGGCATATTCAAGAGAAAGGGGGTATCATCACAAGCCAACCTTCTCATTTCCGTGAAATGATTATGGGTAATGTTGTCACCACTGGTCACCACGCCAGGACAGTGTCCTCCAACTATTCCCTTGAAAAGAAAAGGCAATAAGACAAGGAGTAGAGGGAATTGAATGGGATAGGAAACAATGACATCCATAACAAGGTGCAACTCACCCTCTATAGAGGCACCCATAGGTAATACCTACATTTCCCTGTTATCACTACACCCCTTGCCCAGACATTCCCTACACCATCTCATACATCTACATGACCTAGATTGGTCTTCACCTGGGAAAAACCCCAAACTTAAGGAGGATTATCCCAATAGTACATCTTGTGACCCTCTCCAAACTTGGCTTGTTAAACTGCATAATGTATTTGAGCATTTGTCTGGGTAAAGGGGGGTTTGATGCACATGTTTGGGTAATTTGATTATTAGACGTGATTTCCATTGTTATGATCCTTGTCACTTATGAGCCCATGGAGGGCATACTTGTTGTTGTTGCAGGACCATTCCTGACGGACAGGTACATATGGGGAGATGATTAGTTCATACCTCCATGGGGATAAAATCCCACCAGATGGATGTTGTGACCCTAGCCAGGGGCAGAGAGACAACAAAGGATCGCATCGGAGAAAAAGAAGGATGTTCCACCAGAGACACTTTGGCAAGCCTAGACCTAGGGGTATCTTTCTCTCCCCCCTGAACGTTTGCCTTGGGAGGCCCATGACGTCACCCAATGTCAGATGGACATGATGGAGGTCGTTGTGTGCCACGTGGCACATGTGGCATCATCTTGAGGCCTTGGAAGGACTAACATTTTTCTCATGGAGCCTAATGTCCCACCTATGAGGCCCAACTTCACCCTAGGAGGGCACAATGTCACCTCTACTACACATTTTAGGGTTTAATTCTTTAAATTTATGTAAAAAATGGATTTTTGATGTAGTTTGGCCATGTCGACCTTTTCTGATCTAAATTGTAATTAAAGGTCATGATCATTGTACAAATAAGAGACAAATATCTTGTAATTTTCATCATCTTTCACACACATAAGTGTGAGGTCTGAAATTCGGCCATCTTTAAGGGTATTTGGCTGAAATTATGTGGTGCCCAACTTCTTGGAGAGGTTATTATTGGTGTATTTTTTCATTTTCATGGTGGAAAGTCTTCAACTAGGGTTTGGTTACTAGATTATTCTTGATGAATTAAGTAAATCTTCAATTCTTCATTTATTCTTGAATGGTTATGGTAAATTTTCTTGTTCATTTCTAAGATTATGAAATTTCCAGTTTGAAACCCTATAGGAGAAGCATATGTTATTATCCTTTTCCTTATAATTTTCCACCTACTTGATTTTTCTAGAAAACATCTCTTTTGAAGAACAAACTAGAGCCCTACCTTTGTATCACTCTAGTAGAATTTCTTCATTATATTTATATATTTTATTTCAAGCTTGATCTAAGGAAGAAGGAAATCACTAGGGCCTAAAGGTTACTTACTACCTAGCATTTGTTTCATTCTAGGGTTTTAGATATTGAGGCCTTAGGTTACTAACACCTTAATCATCTCACCCATCCCTTAGATTACCTATTATCAATTGTTCTTTCCTCTAAAAGTTGATGCTTCTAACCTTGAATCCATTACCCTAAAATGCACTAGTCCACTCCTTGCAAGTGATTGATTGACCAAACAACTCTTAAACCATCTTTCCTAAAACTTTTACTAACTCTTACTAAATCTAAATTAGATTAACTCACTAAATAATTTTCTGATGTTGCAAAAGATTGCTACATCCATCTATAACAGTAGCAAATTCATCCTAAAATAAAGATTAAAATTTGATTATACATTGTCATAATTGCTTCTGACAACTATTATCATTTTGTCAATTTAAGGCTATTATTTCTTGTCATTTTTGAAGCATTATTGAGGCATAATTGTTGTACTTGTTGCTAAATATACATTGTTGTTATAAATATTTATATTGATTCAGTTTTACATCAACTTGTTTATCTTTCAAGATTCCATGGTTTTAAGAAGAACTGACATCATATGGTACTTGCAAACACCATTTTTTTCTACTTGTTGTCTTGTTCTAGAAATGCACATTTAATTGATCTTTTTCTTCATCTCAGTAACACCTTGGAACTTATGATCTAAGTGACCTATGAGAGGGGTGGGATTTTATCATAACTTTTACCTTAGCCTTCTCAAACCCCAGGTCATTGGGGATGTCTCCCCTAGGGTACTACTCCTAAATAGAAAGATGTTTCATTATTTGGAGGCAATCTTCCTTTAAACACAATGTCTAGCAGACGAACTCAGACTGTTAATCCAAATCAAGCTAATAGCCATAAACAATGGTATTCCAAGCTCTTCAAACCATTAGACATGAAAAACATACCAGGATACCCTAAGCAAATTCCCCCTAAGTATGAGAAATGGTTGCCTAAATTCACTAGTAATGATGTAGTTAGTGTCGAGGATCATATGAGCAACTTCTGGGCCTTCTTTCAGCTTCATCCCATCAATGATGATGTTGAGGACTTAGTTGTGAAATAGTTCTCTAGTACCCTCCATGATGGTGCTAGAGGATGGTACGATGGTCTCCCTGATGCTAGTGTTAAAACCATGGATAAAATGGAGGAACTATTCCTCAAACGATGGACTGTCAAGGAAGACCCAAACATGTTGTTGATAAGGTTGAATAACCTCACAAAACAATAGAATGAAACTATTAGGGAATTTCATGATAAATTTTAAAACTCAATGAAAAATATCCTAGTGAGCCATCATCCTTCCTATATTTTCCTTCTCTTGCTTTAAACTAAAGCCTTTACAGGACAGATGGGATTTCTCCTTGGAGATAAATCCCCTAAAACAATCCAAGAAGCCCAAGAGGTATCTACAAGGATTGAAGACAATCTATCATCATCATCTAGAGTTGATCCTTTCTCTACCTCAAGATTCAAAGTGGATGCTAAACCTAAGATAGTCCATAATGTCGAACCTACCTCAGATATTAGCGCTAGTTTGGCAAAGCTACGTATGACTGTAGATGGCATGGTAAAAACCCAAGAGTTAATGATGAATATGATTGTCAATTTGGAAAGAGCTCAACAACAAGCTCCTAGGGTTCCTTACAAAGGACAACTCCAGAAAGGAACTCAAGTTTTTATACTGAAAAATGATCAATAGGCTCCTAATACTTTAGCCCCCGCAAACATGGTAGATGAAAACCCTTGGTGCTTACAGTGAAGAGACTCACATTGGGAGCATGAATGTCCCTCGAACAATGGTGAACATGACCAAGTAAATATTGTCAATCATACCATTGAAGGTCCTCAATATTTCCTTAATGTCACACTTGAAGAACGTGAAGAAGGAGTAAAGGAAGCAACCATGAAGGCTAGGATGGAGGTGATAAATAACCTTGACCAAGAGTCGAGAGAAAAGTTGAAGCAAGAATTCCAAGTGTACACTAGGAAAAAATGAATGAACCAACCTCTCTCTACTAGGCCTATAATTTCACAAACAAGACCTCCACCTATGAACATAATCCTTCCTAAAAATCCTCCCAAAACCAACAATATGGATTTGAATTTTGACTTTGAAGGTGCATTGGCAAAAATGCATGTAACCATTCCACTAAGGGAAGCCATCAAGGTCCCATATGTAAAAGAAAGGTTCAATTTTTTTTTCAAAGTATCAGATGAGCCAATGGACCCTCCTATAATGTTACAAGTAGACCATTTTAGGGTTCAATATGGCAGACACCCGCCTTTCTTCATGAAATTATTGGTTTATAACAAATGCCTTAAAAATTGTATGCTTGATTCGGGAGTAGGGGATAACATGATGTATTTGAAGGTCATGGAGAAATTAGGCCTAAAGGCTACAAGGCCTTACATGAATGTATGTGGTTTTGAATCCAGGGCCATACCCACTCATGGGGTAGTTGAAAATGTTCAAGTATGCCTTGGAAGATATCCCGAGAGAGTGATATACATGGATATTGTGGTAGTGGATGTCCCAGATGTATGGGGAATGTTGTTGTCCAAGAATTTTGTTGAAATTTTGGGAGGCACCTTAGAAATGGATCTAAATTACATTAATGTGCCTATGAATGACATGACAATAAGCCACCTCCCAAATGTTCCAATGGCCAAGGTCCATGTGCAGGAAATTGACGATGATGTTGAAACTAGCGAGAAACATAAGCCAATCAAGGAAAGCATTCCTGTATTTTATCCTAAGTATTTTCCTTTTGCTTCAGAGGAAGACTTTGATAAAATACAATGGAAAAAGTAGGAGGAATACCAACAACTCCTGGAAAAATACAAGGAAAAAGAAGTTGGGATTGTGAAGATATTAAAGAAAGGAGATGACTACATATTAATAAGACCGATCTAGCATGAAGTCTTCACAACAGAATCCCACCCTCCTCCCTCAAACAAATATACTGGAGTTGTTCAAGAAACGACCAAGTTCAAAACAAAGGATTACCAAGAGGGAGATACAGTCTCGATGTGGGATACAAAAAGGGGAGAGCCTACTAATGTTAAAATGAATGCACACTTTTGTCTTGGACCTTTTAGAGTTGGAATGAAGTCAGTCAATGATTCCTACTATCTATCCACGTTGGAAGGAAGAAGATGTCCATTACCGGTTAGTGGAAACCTCCTCAAACCCCATCAAGGGGAAAATAATTGACTTCACAGGTAATTAGGTAGGCATTTGCATTCATTGTATATACCACCTGCATATCATGCCAGAGTAGTGTAGTTGTAGTTTCATTTCCATTTGTATATATGCTTGATTACTTTTATTTTCATTGTATCATATATGAGCCAGGGGTGATATCACCACCCAAAAATATTACTAATCATTTATGTTGAGATCTATCAGATCATGGGTCGTGCCGTATATGTTGAGGTTCTCATGCGCTCTACAGTGAGCACATGTCCCTGATTTGGAGCCAGATGTTATCCTTTATCCTAGGGATAACTAAGGAGATTATGTCTCGAGGCCCACAGGTCCTAGACATGGAGTACCGAGAGCCATATGACTTGAGCTTGGCCCTGGAGGGACCATCTTTTTTTCAACACCTGCTATATATCATCATCAACAACATCCATCCCATCAGCCTGATTCTAAAGTAGCAGTGGGTCTTGCTCCATGAGGTAATGAGTTTGGGTATCATGGTATGTGTCACTCTGATTTTCGAAGCATTTGAATATGTGCACTGAGCTCTCTTTTGTTTCATGACGTTTACTTAGAAATTATTCTCTTTAACTTGTCCATACCTGGGTGGGATGACAGAGTGCCCTAGTAAGTTGGTTCCCATAGGGATGAGTTATATTATTGTCATGTGACAAGAGGCTCCTGTTATCCCCTATCCTAGGGATAACTAAGGAGATTAAGTCTCAAGGCCCACGGGTGCTAGAAATGGAGTACCGAGAGCCATATGAATTGAGATTGGCCCTGGATGGCCCATATTTTCTTCAATGCCTCCTATCTATCAACAACAAAAACATCCATCCCATCAGCCTGATTCTAAAGAAGTAGTGGGTCTTGCTCCATGAGGTAATGAGTCCAGGTATCATGGTATGTGTCACTCTGATTCTCAAAACATTTGAATATATTCATTGGATTCTCTTTTGTTTTATGACGTTTCCTTGGAAATTATGCTCTTTAACTTGTCCATGCCCAGGGGGGGTGAAAGAGTTCCCTAGTAAGCTGGTTCCCTTAGGGATGATTTTCCACTGGGTGGTTCTATGAAAGGGCATCATCCATTTATTCCATACTTACCACTTTTCATCATTGTCCCTCTCATTTTCCCCTTACCTTGGTTCGGGCATTGGGTTTGACAAGCTAGTAAGGGTTGTACCTTGCCTTGTGGGAAGAAGGGGCTAAAGGCCCAGAGGGTAAAAGTATATGGAAAAAGTTAAAATAAAAAATGAAACCTTGAGATTCTTTGCCCAGGGATTCCTAAGAAAGCAATAAATGGATTCTTAGCAAGAAAAAGGGACCCTCAAAATAAAATAAAACTCAAGATCTAGTTGGTGGATAGGAGGTCTCATCATGAGCTAGCCTATTAAGTCCATGAACATGTAGTGGTATGACACTACCATTCATCTAGTCACCAAACTAGGGTAGTGGCTCTTGGCAACATAGCCAAGAGAAAGGGGGTCTCATCGTGAGCCAACCTCTCATTTCCATGAAATGCTTGTGGGTAACGTTGTCACCATTGGTCACCACGGCCAGACAAACTCCTCCAGTTATTCCCTTGTAAATAAAAAGCAATAAGAAAAAGATTAAAAGGCATTGAATGGGCTAGGAAATAATGACATCCATGACAAGGTGCAGCTCACCCTCTAAAGAGGCACCCACAGGTAAGACCTACATTTCCCTGTTATCACTACACCCCTTTCCCAAACATTCCCTGCACCATCTCATACATCTACATGACCTAGATTGATCTTCAACTGGGAAACACCCCAAAATTGAGGAATATTATCCCAATAGGATATCTTGAGGCCCTTTCCAAACCTGGCTTGTTAAACTGCATAATGTCTTTGAAAATTTGTTTGGGTAAAGGGGGCTTTGATGCACATGTTTGGGTAATTTGATTATTAGATGTGATTGACATTGTTACGATCCTTGTGACTTATGAACCCATGGAGGGCGTACTTGTTTTTAATCTAGGACCATCCCTAACAGACAAGTACATATGGGGATATGATTAGTTTGGACCTCCATGGGGTTAAAATCCCACCAGATGGATGTTGTGACCCCAACCAGGGGCAGAGAGACACTAGAGGCTTTCACCGAAGAAAAATAAGGACGTTCCACCAAAGACACTTTGGCAAGCCTAGACCTAGGGGGATATTTCTCTCCCCCCTGAACGTTGGCCTTGGGAGGCCCATGACATCACCCTTGTGACTCTAGACGTCACCCAACATCAGATGGACATGATGGAGGAAGTTGTGTGTCAAGTGGCACATGTGGCATCATCCGATGGCCTTGGAAGGCCTAACGTTTTTCTCATGGAGCCTAAAATCCCACTTATGAGGCCCAACATCACCCTAGGAGGGAATGACATCACCTCTAGTGCACATTTTAGGGTTTAATTCTTTAAATTTATATAAAAACTGGATTTTTGATGTAATTTGGCCATGCCGGCCGTTTCTGACCTAAATTGTAATTAAAGGTCATGATCATTGTATACATAAGAGACAAATCTCTTGTATTTTTCATCTTATTTCACACACACAAGTGTGAGGTCTGAAATTCGGCCCTCTTTAAGGTTATCTGGCTGAAATTAAGTGGTGCACAACTTCTTGGAGAGGCTATTCTTGGTGTATTTTGGAATTTTCATGGTGGAAAGTCTTCAACTAGGGTTTTGTTTCTATATTATTCTTGATGAAGTAAGTAAATATGCAATTCTTCATTTATTCTTGAATGGTTATGGTAAATTTACTTGTTCATTTCTAAGATTACAAAATTGCTAGTTTGAAACCCTAGGGGAGAAGCATATGTTATTATCCTTTTCCTTATAATTTTCCACCTACTTTATTTTGCTAGGAAACATCTATTTTGAAGAATACACTAGAGCCCTACATTTGTAATACTCTAGTAGCATTGCTTCATTAGCTTTATATATTTTATTTCAATCTTTATCTAAGGAAGAAGGAAATCACTAGGGCCTAAGGTTACTTACTTCCTATCATTTTTTCCTTCTAGGGTTTTAGATATTGAGGCCTTAGGTTACTAACACCTCAATCATCTCACCCATCCCTTAGATTACCTATTATCATTTTTTGTTTCCTCTAGAAGTTGATGCTACTAACCTTGACTCCATTACCCTAAAAGGCACTAGTCCACTCCTTGCAAGTGATTGATTGACCAAATAACTCTTAAACCATCTTCCCTGAGACTTTTAGTAACTCTTACTAAATCTAAATAGACTAACTCGCTAACTAATTTGCTGGTGTTGCAAAAGATTGCTACAACCATCTATAACAACAAAAAATTCATCCTAAAAACAAGATTAAAAGCTAAATATACATTGCCATAATTGCTTCTGACAACTATTATTTTTTTTTCAATTTAAGGCTATTATTTCTTGTCATTTTTGAAGCATTATTGAGGCATAATTGTTGTAGCTATTTCTAAATATACATTGTTGTTATAGATATTTATATATATTCAGTTTTACATCATCTTTTTTATCTTTCAAGAGTCCATGGTTTTATGAAGCACTAACATCATATGGTACTTGCAAACAACATTTATTTTCTACTTCTTGTCTTGTTCTGGGAAGGTACATTTAATTTATCTTTTTCTTCATCTCAGTAAAAGCTTGGAGCTTCTGATCTGAGTGACCTGTGAGAGGGGTGGGATTTTATCATAACTTTTACCTTAGCCTTCTCAAACCCAGGGTCACTAGGGACATCTCCCTTGGGGTACTACTCCTAAATAGAAAGAGGTGTCATATTAAGGTGACAGTGATAGGACATCCTCCTTGTTACGCCAATTCAGTATCCTCTTGCCTTTGTCTTTGGGAAAGTACAAATTGCGCGATAACATGGCCAATATCCCTAGATTCCTCTAGGTGTTCCTGATGATACCGAGAGGGGGGTGAATCAATATCATGTACAATTTAAAAACTTTTTCAACTTATAATTCAACCAGATTATATATTCGATTATATCCAATGAGAAATGAAAAATAATAGAAGAGTTACACCAATACACCACAATACAACATGCACAATATATGAGAAATAATTAATAGTTATTGTTCAAGGGAAGTAATGACTTCTAAAGGTAGTTGCAACTTCCAAATATAAAGGGAGGGATAAACCTCCAAAAGGAATATACAATCCTCCAATATCAAGAGAGGGTTGACCTCTCCATCCTTGCCCCTTGAAATTCGGCCTTCTTTACTTCATATTTCCTCTGAAATTTGACTTATATATCCTTGTTCATTGACAAACTTGTGTGTGTTAAAAAATGAATGTATAATGAGATGTATTTATACCCTTTATGTCACTTCCTTTTAACATTAGGGTCGACATGTAGTTTTTCCTTCAATTCACATTGTCATATTCAAAAAATTATTTCTCCTCAACCTTGAGGATCAATGTGACGTGCCTCATACCACCGGAAACAACATGACTTATACTATCCATCCATGGGTGTTGTACCTGCATGTGTAATTTACTTCATGTCTATCTACTTTGATCAACTGTTGGGTCCAAAAGACATTGGATAGGGTTGAAATCAATGACTACAACCAATGAATAGGGTTGACATCAATGACAACGAGCAATCTTCCAACAATTTCCCCCTTTGTCATTGATGGAAACACTCATGCTCCCCCTGTCATCATGATACCAATTTCTCTCCCCCTTTGACATCGATGGCAAAGGGTGGGGCTGCTCACCCTGAGTTCAATGGCATAATGTGACCTTCTTCTTTGGGGTTTATCCCCCTGAACATGTGGCACTCAATAATACTTCATTCTTATTTTTGGTATTTGGGACTTTTTCTTCCTTGGAATCCTTTTTTGTGGCTTCTGTCTTCTCTCTCTTCTTCATGTCTATGATTTATATGTTGTTCTCTTCTTTTTGTAGTTGCAACCAATTATCTTGAGTTCGTTTCTCTACTTTTACATTTTTGGGAGTCAAACGTAAGAGTGTATCCTTGATCACATATTTTTCTGACACTGAGGAGATTATGCTTCAGATATTCAACCAATAAGACTTTTCCTGCTTTTACATTTTCACTTTCAAGATTTACAGTTCCTTTTCCAAGTATTTTGGTAGATGAGTCATCTCCAAATGCAACATTTCCACCCTTTTTCTTCAATCTAACAAATTTTATTTGATCTCCGGTCATATGAGATGAGCTCCCACTGTCTATGAACCATTCATCTTCTTCTTTGCATTCTTTAACGACCAATGCTATTCGACAATTTTCATTTTCCTTTTCCATGTTGTAGTTGGTATGGGGACATTTGGCATAGAATTATCTTCCTTCATCTCTCTACAATCTCGTGCTTTGTGACCAAGATTATTACACTTGTAGCATACATATTTTAATCCATTAATGGGTCAAATGGATTATAATTTTTGTTGGCAGGTTTGCGAACATTTCCATATCTACTATTTGCACCATTCATGTATCTTTTGTAGTTATTCCTTTCATTGATTCTTCAATTGATTGCCTTGTGTCCAAAATTTCCACAAGTATAACAATGTCTTAGAAAGAAATTTTTATACCTGGGAGTAAGTGATCTTCTTTGTGGTGTAGTTCATATGGGTTCATGATATATTCTTTTGTAGTTTCCTTCATAATGATTTCTTTCATACCTGATGGGAGAGGATCTTCTTGATGTCTCATTCCTTCTGAATTCTAGTCTTCTATCTTTTTGTTCAACTTGCTCTGGAGTGTTGGTTTCATCCTTTTCATCTTCCTTCTCTTTTTTTTTTGTCTTCAAACTATCATTGTATCCTAGTCCTATCTTGTTGTTTGGAGATCTTTGACTGCTAAGGATCTCATCTAATTTTTCAGTGCTTTTTTCGAACTTATTCAACTTTTCTATTGTCAATAGTAGCTCCCCTTTTGTGTGATCCAATTCTGCTTTCAATTTCTCATAATCTTCTAATTGTTCCTTCAAGCTACCAATGGTCTTTTCAAACCCGTAATTCTCTTTTTCACAACTACTCAATTCACCTTTTAGTATTATGTTTGTGTTTCTAAGCTTGTTATTTTTAGTTTCAACATGCTTCAACTTTTCAAGATTCTCATCTTCTTGTTCACTCTCTATGTTGTCTGTGTATCCCCAAAAGGAATCAAGGTTGGTTTCTTCATCTGAATCTTCTTCAGAAATGATTTCTTCTTCTTTAGAACTCTTGTGATCATCATCCCGGGTTTCTTGGGTTATGAAGAGGACTTCTCCTCCATAATTATCTTCTTCATCACTCCCATCTGAGGAGATGTCATCATCCTTGGAGTAGAATCTCTTTTTATTGTTGAGACTTCTCTTTTTATAGTAGTTGTTTTCAACAATATGTCATATTCTACCACAGTTAAAGCATTTGAGAGGAGACCTGCCTTTGTATCTTCCAGTTCCCTTCTATAACCTTCTTACGAAATTTGGTATTTCTTCATCAAGGTCGGTATCCTTGTATTTTGTCTTCTTTATGGATTTAAAGGTTGCTTCATTGTTTGGCTGGTCATTTTCTGTACTTGTTCTCATTTAATATGCTATAAGAGATCTGTGTAATTCATCCATTTTCATTTTGGTCAAGTCCCTAGTTTCTTCAATGGCGGAGACCTTGGCATCATACTTCAAGAGAAGTGATCTCAACACTTTTTGTACATCCAAGGATTCATTGATCTCTTCACCTAATCCTCTGATAGCACTAAGAACTTAATCAATTCTAAGAAAATAGGTTGCAATATCTTCCTTTTCATCCATCTTCAAATTTTCAAATTCTGCTCTATGTCGTTGAAGTTTGACCTGCTTAACTTTTGGATCACCTTCATAGATACTCTTGAGTTAGTACTATGCCTCTTTAGCAGTGTTGCATCCCATCACTTTGTTGGCAATGGTTAGTGCCAATACTCCTAGAATAACATGTCTGGATTTTGAATACAACTCATAAGCTTCTTCTCATTTGGATCAGTTGGAGCATTCTTTGGGATTACATAGCCATTTACAAATGAGTACCAAATGACTACTCCCAAAGTTGTTAGGTAAGTTTTCACTCTATCACTCCAGTATGAATAATTTATTCCATCAAATTGTTGAATCCCATGGTCATCTATCTCTGCTCATGATTTTCCTTCCAGTAGTTAAATTGTTCTGAAGGCAATCGACTATGATACCAATTGATGATACTGAGAGGGGGGTGAATCAATATCGTGTACAATTTAAAAACTTTTTCAAATTATACTTCAACCAGATTATATATTCGATTATATCCAATAAGCAATGAACAATAGTAGAAGAGTTACACCAATACACCACAATACAACATGCACAATATATGAGAAATAATCAATGACTTCCAAGTAATGACTTCCAAAGGTAGCTACAGCTTCCAAATATAAAGGGAGGGATAAACCTCCAAAAGGAAGATACAATCCTCCAATATCAAGAGAGGGTTGACCCTCTCCATCCCTGCCCCTTGAAATTAAGCCTTCTTTACTTCATATTTCCTCTGAAATTCGACTTATATATCCTTGTTCATTGACAAACATGTGTGTGTTAAAAAATGAATGTATAATGAGATTTATTTATACCCTTTACGTCACTTCCTTTTAACATTAGGGCCGACATGTAGTTTCTTATTCAATTCACATTGTCATCTTCAAAAAATCATTTCTTCTCAATCGTGAGGATCCACATGACGTGCCACATACCACCAGAAACGACATGACTTATACTATCCATCCATGGGTGTTGTACCTACATGTGTAATTTCCTTCATGTCTATCTACTTTGATCAACTGTTGGGTCCAAAAGCCAATGGCTAGGGTTGACATTAATGACTACAACCAATGACTAGCATTGACATCAATGACAACAAGCAATTTTCCAACAGTTCCATCCTCACGCCCACCAAAATCCCACTTAAATTCCTAATGGAAGGGTTTGAAGCTTCATAATTGGACTTACAAAGACTTGAGTTATGATTCAAGTTGTATCTTTGTGGGATATTCTCTGGACTGCTAGAAGTACCCATCATCTTTGTTCGGATCGCATCCCAAGCGACTGTCAACTGCTACAAAGAATCTAGTGATTGTGCATCCTCTAGAATTAATATTTTGGGTGAACCCACCAGGTACTTTGACCCCATGACCGAAGAAACATTTTTACCTCCTTGTCTTTGGCTCACATGATAGTCCCAAAAGACTATACCTTTCGGAGATGTACCCAAATTATCCTTAGGAGTGTGTGAACTCTCTTGAATAGGATTAGGCTTCTCCATATTTTCCGGCTTCCCTGAAGTACCCGTCTTCTCCTTGCAACCTTCCTAGATCTTATCTAAAGCACTTTCTGGGATTTTGTTACTAGGCGACGTAGTCTTTGGACGAAGGACCAAAGAAGTCCCTTCCTTCGTTTTCTAGATTTTCTTCACAAAGGGATTATTACAATCTTTCACCACATGGCCAATCACGTGATACCTAACACACCTAAAAGGGACATTGCAGTAGTCTAGAGTTTGAGTATATTCCTAGTCACCCAGTTCTACATCAATTCTTTCTGCTAATCCTTCATCCATGTCGATATTCACCAACACTTTAGCCACTAATCGATTTCCATTGTATTTATATGAAGAATCCACCATTAAGGTTTTACCAAGGAAGTTCCCCAAGTCCCACAAGGACTTATCACACCGGATTTCCAATGGTAAACCTTGAAGTTTTACCCAGACAAGGGTTAACTTCATCACCTCGCATCTAGGATCAAAACAAAGGTGCCAAAATTTCACACTAAGTGGACAAGTCCCCCAAAGACACCATTCTCCCAATATTTTCACTACGTCCTCCTTTGATTTAAACAAAAAACTAAGTCAACCCTTTATTAAGATATGGAAAATCATACTTTATCCGAGTAAAGGGATCCAACTATTTTCAATCCATCCCCAAATTGTGGATTCCAAAAACGTAACCCAAAAGAACCGACCCACAAGGGTTTTACCCACAAATTCTAGGATTTGGTCCACCAAATCATCACCCACCATCATTTTTAACCACCATTCCTTCTTGTTAACCACCTTATTCCTTATTTTCTAAATATTCAGTAGATCCTTATCTAAAACCTTTGGGAGGTCTCTCTTAACTCTTCCAACCAATGACTGCAAATGTAGTGAACCTCCTACAAAACACTTTTCACCTTCTAAATTCCTATCATACATAAGTAGGAAGGAAATGTCTAGACTAGCCTTCGAAAATTTTGAACATGAAAGAGGAGAAAGACCCAATCTAGAAGCCTCTTAGATCCCAGGTTGTTGTAGGATTGATGGACGATCCTCACACAAGCCTTCTTTAAACCTAAAATGTCTTAGAATGAAGACTGGTGATGTGTCCTCATGAATGCGAAGAGCTGCCTGATTGTCCTTCCCCTTCAAATTAAGATTTATGATATCCTCCAAACAATAGTCAGATGTGCTTGCTCACAACATATGTGAGCCATATGTTGGATCACCAAAGTCCAAAACATTTTCTGATAAGGCCTTAACACCTTTCATTTCCTCCTCCTCCCCCGTATATACTAGTGAACTTGGATAAATGAAGGTATCTACTAGTGAACTTGGATAAATGAAGGACTCCACAAATTCTAAGGGGTGTGACCCGAAATCTAGTAATTCACCAGTGACTTCATAATGGTCAATAGAATACTCCTCCCATAGGGATACCATAGAATCCATATCAGCCTAGGGTTTCACGAACTCTAAATCACTATCTAGTACATATTGTTCACACATGGATTGATTAAACATGCAAGCTACTCAAAAGGTTTTATATTTGAGTCACATTGGGTTCACCATCAATGTGCTTAGTTGCTTCCTGTAGAAAAAGTGATCCACGAACCCTAGCCGTTGCTTGAAGCAGAGGCCATCTGGTGCTAGTTGAATCAGCTGTAGAAAGATATGGAAAATCGTTGGTCTAAGTCCTCTATCCGTTGGTATGAGTCCTCTCTCCTCCCTGGCATCAGTGAAAAAACTCCAGTGCATACATCGACTTTAGAATATGTTTAACTCAAAACAAGAAATGTTTTAAGTTTAAACCCATAAGCTACTCAACAAGTTTTATATTTGAGTCACGTTGAGTTCGTCATTGTTGTGCTACGAAACAATGGTGACATCCTCCACATTAGCCATGATGAAAGATTGTGCACTTTTTGAATTTTGTGGCTAGGGTTAGGGTTTACCCTAGCTTCCACCTATTGCAGAAGTGATCCACAGACCCTAGCCACTACTTGAAATAGAGGGCATCTAGTGCAAGTCGAATCACTCATCAAATTTAATTGGACACCACCAATCTGCCACTCTATCATTGAGGCTTAATAAAAAAAGATTTTCATCTTATGTGGACAACATACATCTCTCCATATGTGTCCCAACACAATTAATCTTTATGGTATGTTAAATACCTTTACAACATTAATTCTCATAGATTAGATTAGCCATTGACCAGATTTGTGAAATGTTTGGAGAGAAAGTTTGATAATCCAATATAGTTTCCTAAATTTTGTATAGATATGACATTACTAGCATACCCCCAAAGTGGCGAAAGGGAACGCGAAAGAGATGCAAGGTGGTTATGTTATTTGAAGATAGGAGAAGTGTTTTTTTCTAGATCGTCCATTAATAACTAATAGAGGATTGGTTGAAAAATGTTCATGAATAAATTAAATAGATTTTTTAATGGGTTAGGTGACAATGGACATATGGTAGGAGGATGTGGTGTGTCCAATCACCCTAACTGCCACTTGAGTGAGGAATGTATGTATTGCAACTAATTTTCAAATCTCATGTATCTTCACCGAGATTGAGAAAATATTCATACACAGATTTTAATTATCTTAATATAATATCTTTGTACTCAAATACATGTTGTTCCATCCCAAGGTACTTTCCCTCTCTCTTGATTTTTTTATTTTTTTTTATTTCAATGAAAAGATCTTAAGCCACCTAGCTGCCATTTATAGCCTTCCCGAACTTATTTTCCACTAATTTTTAATGCTTCCAAACGTCAATCTAGTTTAGTTGGCATATGGATGTAGATAGGGTACTCTCACTTGTGAATGATTTTCAAATTCTACTTCTCTCCTTTGGAAGTGTCCACTAGCAACACCCTTAGTAACATGATCTGCATTGGCAAGCACTCAACCTGGAAATTCATAAACAACATGGAATTTAGCCACTTGGCTTCCAATCCCCATTCTATCCCATAAGAATAAGTAGGCAAAATAAATTTCATAGAAACAACAAGGAAACACATTGTCCATACTCTTCTTATGATCTACCTTTAAATGAGATTTTAGCGTAGTGGTTGTCAATCTACAATCTTATGTTTTTTGAGATACATTTGAGCTAAAAATAAAAAACAAACTTCTATGCAATTATTTTTCAATTCCATAGTTAAGCATCCGGGAGCAAATTAACACATATTGCAAAGAAACTTACAATCCATATTGACTTGCAATCAAAGTTAATTTTTTCTTCTTAATAAAACATTCAATCATAATTGAGTGTTTGTTCATAGAATAGTAAAACATGAAACCCCACTAACTCAATATTTAAGAACCAGTATAAATATCCACATCACAAACCCATCATAAATAAAATTTCTAAATATACTATACTCTCTATACTCTCTTGGAACCAAAAATAAAATTTAAATAAAGAACCAAAAATAAAATTTAAAATATTTTAAAAACTAAAATTATTATATTTTCAATTTTTAATTATTTAAAAAAAAAAATTATTATAATTTAAATATTCAAATAATACTAACTTTTAAATAAATAAATAAAATTATAATAAAAACTACAACTCTCACCTTTAATTGGAAGCTCTTTTACCCGGAAGAAAGCATACAATGTACAAGTCTACACTAAGTACATTGAGATACTTTAAATCTTTCATTAACTCATAAAGAACCACAAATTTTATATGTTATCAATTCACACCATTGGCTAGATTGATACTTCTACAAAAGATGATAAAAAAGATACTTCTACAAAAGATGATAAAAAAGGAGTACGTGGTGGGAAACCTTTGGAGGATTTACAAGAGTCACAGTATGAGAAAAGCTTAGAAACGAACTTATAAAAACTTTACCAACTGGAAGATGTGTGAAGAATGTAACTTGGAATTAAAATTATTAATTTTGATATAAAGATTCCTAAGGACGTTGCCCTTAAAGAACGCCTCCCGTGTAATTATAGATTATAAATCATATTAGATTACACACAATCTTATGTATGAATTACCTACTTTTGAGAATAGATAGGGTTAGTATTTTAAATTTTGAGATTATGAATACCATCGTAAATAAATATATGCTTCCAGTTAATTTTGTAATTATGTTAATTTATCATTTCAATAAAATTTATAAAATGTTATGTTATTGAATTACTTTTTAATAAAATAAAATAAAAAATAATACATGTTTATATATAATTTAATGTGATTACTAAATACTTTCAAAGTATAAGATGTAAGTGTGCATTTAAGTCAATGTCAAAATTGAAAGATTAATATTGGGATGGTTGTTACACTATTTTTTTCTTCAACATCTTCTTTCAATGTTAAGGTGATGAATCATTATAATGGTCATTTATGTTTCTTTCGAGATTGCAATTTTGATCGTTCATGTATGCATTTGTTTCGTGTTCTTCCTTGTCCTCATACAATAGTTTTCCATAATCAACATATGATGCAAATGCGGCATGCATTACATTCACACTCTTAGTTTCCTCATTGGGAATCAAAGTCATTTCTTCAAAAACTCTATTCTCATTTTCAACATATTCTTCTAATGTTAAGATGAATCATCATCATAATGGTCAGTTGTGTTTACATCAGGATTGCAATCCCAGTTACTCATGTATGTATTTGTTTTATGTTCTTCCTTATCCTTATACAACAGTTTTCCCTAATCAACATACAATGCAAATGTAACATGCATTACATTCTCACTCTTAGTTTCTTCATTGAGAATCAAAGTCTCTTCTTCAAAAAATCTATTATCATCTTCATCATCTTCTTCCAATGTTTGTTGTGATGTATTGTATTTTCCTTAAGGAAGTATATTGACATATTACATGAAATCATGTTTTCAACGAGATTTTATTTCATTGACATATGACCATCCTAGGCTTGTTACAATATCACTTAGAAATAATTTCTTTATTTGAATAGGGGAAACATATGTCTTGTCAGTCTCTAATAAAAATTGTTGTGCATTTGCACATACAAATCCATACTCATCATGTTTTAACATGGATGGTTTTATCAATTTACATTTTAGCAATATAGGACTAGTTTCACCATAATCACTTGCATAATTTCTTGGACGAATCAAACATAACATTTTTTCCATGTTTCGCGATGAAAGTCAACACTAACAATGCAATCACAATTTTCCTTTCTTTTATCCTTTTATCCCACTCTTAAATGACTACTCTAGGCCCACATTCCACTAAAACTCCAAGTCCGTATATTTAGAGATCATGAGAGCTCAATTTCCTTGTATCTTGACCTTCTTGTTGTGCATCATTGGTTGCATAAAAAAATCATTCATCAAATTTTAGAAAAACTTCACCTATAATCAAATCATGAAGTTTGTGATTTCGAGATGGATGCATCCCTATTTGAATCTCTTCTTGATATTTATTACATAGAATATAAAGAATAATAATATAAATGTGTAAACGAAATTCAATAAATAAATTATTATGTAAAGAATATTTTCACTTGTGTCAATCATTGAATGAAGATGTATTTTGAAGAACATAAACATGTATCACAGTTCATTCCTCATGTGATATCTTGAAGAAATGTCATTTTCCTTCTAATACTTCACTTTGAAACTCTCTAATCTTCATCATCATCCCATACATATTGATTAACATTATTAGAATCCTTCATATATTGTGTGCAAAATTCAGTGGTCTCTTGCATTGAATATCCCCCAGACAAGTTGCTTTTTGGTTTCTCTTTATTATGATTTTTTTTCAAAACATTCATATATCATTCCATAAGATACATCCATTTAGTTCTTACTAGGACACAACGTTCTAGTTTATATTCTAGATGTATTAAAAGATTCATAGAAATACTAAAGATTGTTGGTGGAAATTCTTGTTCCAATAAACAAAGGACTTCAACAACCTCTTCTCTCAAATTATCAAAATTTGAAGGATCTACCACATGCAAACTCATTTTGTTTAACATGAGACCCAATCTTGTAATTACCAATCTTGGCCCCTGTGCCAAACTTGATATAACCACAATAGGTAAAATATCCCCCATTAAGACATGATAGTCATGGGTCTTAAGGTCTCTTAAACTATAACTATAAGTCTGGATTATAATATTACTCCTTACATATCTAATTGGAAAACGAGTCCAAGACATAAAATCTAGGAATTGTGTGCATTGTTCCTTTTCCCACACATAAGGAGCACTGTGTTTTCAAAATTTTCCATCACCATATTTATCAACCCAAATATTTCGACAAATATTTAGTTCATGAAAGTCTTGATGCGTTGAATTTGTATTATATGCACCCAAAACAATTTTTATAATAACATAAGCTATATTTTTCTCACTACGCATAAAGTAACAATATTCCCATTGGTTATATGCTTAAAGTATGACAACTTATAGTATATGCACACTCATTTTACATTGTTGGATCATTTATACTACCACAAAAGCTATCACTTTTGATAAAAACACATATTTTTTTGTCCATTTTCAATAATGTATTCACTTGTTATTGCTAATGGTGTTTCATGATTATCTTCATCACCATTAAAACAACACCATTAAAACATAGGTAATAATGTATTCACTTGTTATTGCTAATGGTGTTTCATGATTATCTTCATCACCATTAAAACATAGGTATTGAGTTATTGTTGACAATATGGTTGTTCCATTTTAAGTTAAAGAAAATGTACACAATAAATACACTTATTAAAACATAGTTATTGAGTTATTGTTGACGATATGGTTGTTCCATTTTAAGTTAAAGAAAATGTACACAATAAATACACTTATCCAAACTACTTGAGTGCTTTGCAAAATCCTTAAGATGCAAAGCAATGGCATCCATGATATACATTAGCAATGAGACTAGTCAATGCGCCATATGTAGGGAGATTGTGTATCATAAAAGCTAATGAAGATATTAAAGTGAATATGATTGAGTCACCATCCCTTAATATTGAATTGCTTCAATTCCTTTCTAAATTTTTTGTTAGCTCATTAAATAATGGCTTGAAACAAACATCAATGATATACAAAGTCATACTTATCTTTCCTAGTGAAACCAATGATAACATTAAAACCAATGATAACATTAAGAAAATGGTTTAGTTGCCAACCATAGAGCCAAGTTATAATTTATTAAAAATATCAATCAAGTTGACCATTTAATACTTTGATATGAGAATGAGCTCACCCCATATAGATATAAACCCAACCTTATATTACGAGGATACTAGGTAAAATATAGTCATTTGTTATCAAATTTCATCCACGTCTTAGAATCACCCACATGTTGTTGTGTTCTATCAGTGCTCATATTTTGGGCAAGCCACTACATAAGTTAAATGATGTTTGAACACCTTATATACATTTGAAGTAATCGTGGGATTAGTGGAAAGTGGTGAGGAACCTTTCTCATAATTGTATTTGGTTTCAACCTTGGTATGTATCTCCCTTCTTTGGTTTCAACCTTGGTATGTATCTCCCTTCTTTACATTTCAAGTATTTAGTCTCACGTGTCATATTTTTGCAAACTAATACACAACCATGAACACACATTTGAGGATGATTTCATACCCTAAGCTTAGCTTATTAATTTTCATTTTTCATTTACTTTGCTTTGTTGGAAATGTGGATTCAAGTGGTAAATGATGTAACAATGCCAATAAATCATTGGGACTCTTATTTGTCCAACCATGCACCACTTTCATGTGAATAATTAGAAGGATTGTTGTTAAAACACATAACTTGGAAGTGCCATACACAAGTTTTGAAGCATCCTCCACTAACTTGTTCCAATCACTTCCAATCTCACCATTCAACATTCTGATAAATTCATCCCTTCATCTAATATTGTACATATTAATTTTGGTACCACTTTCTCTATGTTTGATACTTATTCATCTCTCATTCTATACAATTATATCATATTTAAATAATCATTTTGAGGCCAAGAGGTTATACCACTATACCCAAATTTCACCATATGTTGATAAATACCATCTCTTTTTTCATATTTCCACCACAAAAATAATTACATGGAGATTGTTATGTACCAACGCCTTGATAATGATAAAAAATCAATGAATAACAATCCACTTCGAGGCAAAAACCTCCTTTAATAATATATTCAATGTACAATATGATATGAGATGATCCTAAGACTAGGTGTATATATATATATATAAGAGACAAATGGTACAATTATAATAAAAGAGTACAATGAAGGGTTCTAGCCTACATACAAATATAACACTAGAAATGTAATAGTTCAATATCAGATGAAAAACACTGAAGATATGCTTCTAGACATTTATTCACAATATTAGTTTTCCCATCAGATTGAGGATGGTAAGATGAGATGTGAGCCGATTGAGTACCCAAGCAAGAAAATACTTCATTCCAAAAATTTCCAGTGAAAATTGGATCTTTGTCACTTACAATAATATTGGGGACTCCGTGTATATTTTGAATTATTTCCATAATGTTGCGGCTACCGTACTTGCTTTAAAAGGATGAGAAAGAGTGCAAAAATGGGCATACTTTGTTAGTCAGTCCACTACTACCACAATGACAATATTTCCTTCTGATTTGGGTTAACCCGCAATAAAATACATTAAAACTTCTTCCCAATGTTGGATTGGTATAGCTAATGATTGTAGGAGACATGGAATATTTATTATCTCTACCTTATTCTTCTGGTAGACCACACATTCAGACACAAAATTTTGAACATCAATTTTAATACCTTCCCAGAAAAAATCATTCTTGATCTTGTGGTAAGTTTTCAAGAACCCTGAATGTCTTCCTATAGGAGAAGTGTATAATTCCAGAAGGACCTTCTGTTTGAGTTGGGAATTCTTATGTAATGTTCCTGACTTGGCTAGTTTAGGAAACATTGTTAATTGTTGAAATAATGTAACTACGAAGAGCATTCTTATTATTATTGTTATTTTATTATTAGGATTAATCCCCATTGTGGATTAATCATGTCGGTAATTGTATTAGGACCAAATCCCC
>JZKD02S1679632.1:212605-229346 GCA_000966675.3 Picea glauca | reverse complement strand
GAAGAAGCCTCGAAATTACTGGAAGACATGACTGTTTCACAGCCTCAACTTCCAGCTGCTTATCACAAGCTTTCTCTCGACCCTCCTGTAGTTGATGGAATGATCACTCCGGTCCATTCACCGGTCAATCTGGTTGATCATGTTGTCAATCTGGTCACATCCTTATTTGAACCAGTAGACCAAGTGGTTGATCCGATCCCATCCTCGGTCAACCCCACTCTCCTGTTAGAGAGTGAAACCCAAGCGGTCGATTTGTTTCCACCTGTCGACCCCATTCTCCCCTTGGAGAATGAAACCCAAGTGGTCGATCCGATCTCATCATCGGTCGATCCTACTCCCCCTCTTGAGAGTAAACCCGATACTGCCCAGATTTTTCTCGTTGATACAGAATCTCCCGTGCCGAGGGGTATTCCTCCTTCTCCCGTAGGACCTCCTCCAAGTAATGAGGCCATCCGTTTTAATTGGGACTTGCTAACTGGATCACGCAATTGATATATATATGATTTTTGTGGTGTTAATGATGTTACACATTATCTTGTGTGATGATTTTAATGTACATATGATTCATTTTCTTTATAAAATTTTTATATGTTCATAAGATACAGATCCAAAATATAATTTGCTAGCGAATCTGAAGTTGTGTTGAGTTCTCTTGGTATGTGTCTGTATTGTGTAAATTCAAACATTCTTTCAAGACAACGAATTTGTAGGTGGAGATGTAATAGGATAGGGTTGTGAACGACGTAGATTCGATTAAGTTGGCAAATCATGAGTTGAGAGTCTAGGTTAATGATTATATGAGATACACCTAGGGAGGAGGCCATGGTTAAAATTCCAATGACAACGTGATTTTCTGCCACATTATTGGTTGTTGGTCCTAAGAAAATGCCTCTTGAACTCACCAACTCATCAGAGTGGTAAATGACCCAAGTTGCAGAAGCAATGTTTTGGGTGTGTCGACTAGCGCCATATGAAAACTCAACAAAGATTGGAAAGGGAGATGTCATTTGCGCACACAATCATAAGACAAAGTATAATCGGCTAAAACAAAACTCGTACATGCAAGAGAAAAAGACACACCAAAACAAAAAATACAGTACAATAGTGTACAAAGAACACATGTTAGATGTTATATGCATAGTACTTCTTAAGGTAAAGCCCATTTTTGGGTTCACCGAGAAAGATTACGTCGTAGTCAACTAGCTCATAGACACCTCTGTGTAATACACATTTTACGATGTAGGGTCCATGCCACAAAGGTTATAACTTTCATGTCCCTAACTTATCGTGAGCCTGGTCATAAACAAGGACTAGGTCTCCTTCTGCGAAAGTACGAGGGTGGACGGATTTTTCATACTGATTCTTCATTCATTTTTTATATGTCCCATTGACGAGAGCAACATCACGACGTGTTTCATCCAACCTAGTCAAATATAGGAAACATTCCTTTCCAGTAGAGGTGTGAGGCAGGAGTTCTACTTTGAGTTTCAAATAAGGAATTTTGCACTCAATTGGTAATACTACTTCGACGCCATATACCAACTGAAAAGGAGTGTATCCAGTTGCAATTTTCACTGAGGTGCGGTAAGCCCAGAGGGTAGAGAAGAATTGCAAATTCCAAGAAGTTTTGTTTTCCCCCACCATGCATTGGATCATGGTTTTAAGGACTTTGTTGATATCTTCAACTTGTCTATTTTCTTGAGGATAGTAGGGGGAGGAGTTCACATGGAGAAAACCCAACTTGACATGTAACTCAATCATCATCTAGTTTTGAAAATGTGAAACGTGATCAGTGACAATGGCTTATGGAACACCAAAGCGAGTGATGATGTTGTTGAAGATGAAGAGAGTTGTAGTATGACCATCATTAAGAACAATCGGCATAGCCTCGGCACCATTTTTTGAAATAATCAACGACAACGATGATATAACCGTGCCCCCGGCCTGAGGTAGGATTACATTGTATAAAATCAATGATCCATTTGGAAAAGGGGTCGATGGTGACAATAGGATGCATAGGAGCAGGGTGGGTGCGTGCCTTTTTATGAAAAACTTGGTAGGGTGGGAATATTTTGACAGCCTCAATACAATCTTTGAAGATGGAGGGAAAAAAGTAACTGACACATAAGATTTTACGAGTTGTAGCCATCCCAGAAAGGTGACCGCCACATGCTCCAAGGTGACAGTCATTTAGAACATGTTCGACCTCATCATGAGTTAAACAACATCGTAAAATAGTGTCAATACCACAACGATACAAAGTGTCACTGATGATAAGGTAGCGTTTAGAATGGTGGCGAATACGATGATGTTCTTCACGAGAGATATTGGGTTGAAAACGTTGGGTTTAAAGCTAAAGAACAATATATCCATACCAAGGGTCGTACGTTCTAACGAGGAACAAAGATTAATCGGGGAGAGAATCACTGGGCTCAGTGTCTTCGTCAACATGGGGAAGATCACAGATAAGTTCAGCAAAAACCAAGGACTTTTTAGATTTTGATTTGGAAAACTTGAGATTGAATTCCTGAAGAATAATGATCCATTTGGAATATTTTTCCCCAATAATTTGATGTGTCAGAATATGATACATGGGGTTTGAGTCCGCAATGACCATGGTAGTGCGTAACAGGATGTAATGGAGAAATATTTGGACGACAATGATGGCTTCCAGAGAAAAAATTTCAACGTGTGAATATCGGAGCTCAAGACTGGATAGACTCTTGCTCAGATAGTATATCACATGTTCCTCATAGTTAGGGTCATCTTGAACTAACACCATAGCGATAGTGGAAGTAGAGGCTGTCGAATAAAGGATATAGTATCATGCATAATTCAAAGGATGCAAAAGAGGTGTATGGGTCAATGGATGTTTAAGAGCATCGAAAGATCGTTGATTAGTGTCATCCCAGATGAAAGGGTTGTCTTTCTACAACAATCACATAAATACTTTAGTAAGCTCGGCGTAATTACATATAAAATGATGAAGAAAGTTTTCTTTCCCTTGCAAACTTTGTAGTTGGGTCAGATTGTTGGGAGGAGGTAAAGCAATAATAAATTTAATATTTAATGGATCCACCCTAATCCCATCTTTGGAGAAAATGAAACTGAGGATTTGACCTGATTCGACAACGAAGATGCATTTATGTGGGTTCAAACGGATACGATAGAACCAACATCGAAGAAAAATGGCCTGTAGATGACCAATATGGTCTGATCGACTGGATGAATGGGAAGGTAAATCATCGAGGTAAGGTTCTACAATGTGTTTGATATCATGGAAAGAATACGATATGGCCCGTTGGAAAGTGGCACTAGCATTTTTTAGACTAAAAGGTAGTTTATGATAGGATAAAGTACCCCACGGGAAGATGAAGGTTGTCTTATGTTGATCTGTCAATCTGGTTATATCCTGAAAATCCATCCATGAAAGAGAAAATAATGCTTCCAGTGCTATTATCAATGATTTGGTCGATGAAGGGTGTGGGGTAATTGTCTTTGGGACAAGCCTTGTTAAGATCCCTATAATCAACGAAGACACGAATGGATCCATGTTTTTTAGCAACCAGAACAATGCTAGAGACCCATTCCGTTAAGGGGACATGATAGATAAAGACAAATTTTAACAGTTTTTCAACTTTTGCATTTATGGCCACGATTTTCTTAGGATGAACCAGGCAAAGTTTTTGTCGCACAGGTTTAATGCCTGGGTAATTTTTTATTTCATGCAAAATGATCGAGGGATCAGTCCCAGACATTTCCTTGTATATCCAAGAGAATACATCACATAATTCTTTAAATAAAGTGGTGTAAGAAGCCACTTCCTCAGGCGAACAATTATCACCAAGATGAACATTTTCCACGATACATTCTTTGATTGAGATATTGATAGTGATCGTAGAAGAGATGTTTCCTAAATTCCCCTCAGAAGTAGTATCCTGGGTAAGTATAGGAGATTGGGGAGAATCAACAACATCGGAGGGGATGATAGAGTGTATATCTTCTTGAATTTCTTCTATAGGAGAAAGAAAAGACAATCGATGATGGTTTTCATCCCAAGGTACCTCGTCAATACTAAGCATTTCCATAATGTATTTGTCTGATGGAAAAATATGGGAAATGTAGTCAAAAGAAGAAGACAAGGAACTCAACCAAGATGGCAATGAATAAGTGTTGGATGCCAATAAATGTTGGTCATCCAAGGAGAGAGAGGCATATTGGATAGCATCGTAAGAAACCTCAGCTGGACTAAGTGGCATAGCGTCACCCAATGATTCAAATTCTAATGGAATAGGCAAAATCCAAGGATCAGATGATTCTAAAGACTGATAGGCCATAGTCGAAATCATATTGATTGTGGAAATATGTTTTTTGGTGGGAGGAAGTGTTGTAGGGAAAGTACCCATAAGGGAAGAATATTTTAAAATACCTACACCAAAACTTTCATAAGTGATTCTACTATCTCCCAAGAAATAAATATTGTTAGTGGAGGGAGTGAAAGCGTGGGGTGTACAGTAATCTAACTAGTCGATAGTGACAATTTTGCCTTGATGAGGGAATTGTACACATCGAAACTTCGATGAAGTGATGGAAGTCATGGAATAAAATCAAATTCTTCCTAATAACAAGTTGTAATCAAGGGGAGAATCGACTACCTCTACATCGACAGAGATGGTTTTACCTCCCAACTGAATGGCTAAGGACTGCAAGAGTCCGTGAGAACGAAAACCTCTCCCATCGGACACTCTTAACATTGTAGGGGATTGGTTAAGAGTAGGTGATTTTAATCCTTTCCAACAAGCTAAAGACATGACACAATTGGAATATCCCTCATTCAATATGGTGCAGTGAATGTGTTGGTTATGAAAAACAACATCAATTTGAAAAGAAAGCTAGTGAGAAATTCATGACTTGAAGTTGTCCAGGTTAAACGTGATATTATTTGACGACTCGGGATCAATGGCGCCAATGGAAGCCAAGAGTGTTCTATGTTGACTTGGGAAATTATGTAGAACTTCAAGAGAGGACATAGCACACGGTGCTTGAGCGAAATCTTCAAAAATGTTGTAGTTTTGGGTGGCACGTGAACTAAGATTAAAAGTTGATTTGCGGATAGTGCTTTTGGGAGGGCATAGAATAGATTCGAAAGTAGGTTTATATATCTGAAGTGATCCAGATGGAGGAATAACAGACTGAGGACTAACGAAGGCGGAAGATGGATCCAGTGGATTATTGTTAGTGACCTTTTCTTTATCAGGTTTAGTCGATGTGTCATATGTGGTAGTGTGAGTGGTTAAATCAATCCCATTGAACATATAAATATGAGCACTCGTCGAGGATTCATCACTAGGAGGATGGTTAGAACTGCCCCTCGTGGGAGGGGAAATTGCTTGAGCAATTGTTGATTGTTGCTGAGGAAAAGGTTGTGTTAACACGACGGGTTGGGAATTCCCTTTGAAAATTTTTGCAACTTCATTATGATGTGGACAATCTCAGGTGAAATGATCGTCACCACAAATAAGATATGGGAATTTTGGTTTTCGTTGTGGTTGATTTTCAGTAGCAGACGGTGGAGTTTGTGTTTTGGGATGTTCATTATTATTATTATTCTTTTTGGGTTTTTTTTTTTTCTTATTTCTCCCAGATTGTTGTGAAGAGGCAGATTGAACTGCGTTCACCTCAGATATTTGAGTCAGGAGGGAGGTAGAGGAGAGTGAAGCCAAATTGGGAATGGGTACTGAAACAGAGCGATTTACTATCCCGATCAACTGTGATGTGGATATAGTTTTTTTGATACCAATAACTCCATCTGCATGTGTCATGGAAGAAGGTTTGGATGGATCGGTAGAAGTACAGGTAGCATTTGGAATCAACTCCTACAAAGTACCATATTGTGAGTAAACCAAATCTAAGTACTAATCTCGGGAAATGGCTTCTTCCTCAGTGACTACACCACCCATGGAGACATCATGAGAAATTGGGGTAAAAGAGATTTAGTAAATCAACATTTAATCAACCTTCGTCATCATCAAGAATGGTTTCTTTAATCAACCTTTGTCGTCGTCTCCAATCATGAATGTGATCAGAGATATGCACGAAGTTCGTTTGATGAAGGTAGGTTAAAATTTATGTACTCATCTCATAACGGATGGGTAATGTAAAATGCGTGAGAAAAGCCATAGCGAGGGAGTTGAAATCTTGAAAAGAACTACGTTGAAGTTCAATGTATCATTTGGCTGCAGATCCCATGAGTGTGCACTGGAAGAGATGTAAACGTATAGAATCATCCATCAATGAGTTTGATGAACACCACAAATGGAATGTCATTACATGGTTGTTTGGGTTTTCTCCAGGTTTACCGTCAAACTTGGGGATGTTAGAAGGTAATTTAGCAGGAATTACTGGCCAAAAAGGAAAATGCAATATGGGATAATTTTTCAATCGAGACAAGTCTGGGAAATCCAGAGTGGCAAGGAAGGGTAATTGTCAGTTAACCTGAGGGTGATACTGGTGTGGCATAGGGACACCAATGGGGCCATAAACTAGTTGAGGTGGATAATTGTATCCAGTAGTCCCTCCCATATATGGTTTTTGTTGACTAGTATAGGTAGGATTCCATGGTTGTTAAGGAACATTCATGACTGGGGTGAAACCTAGTGGATTCTAAGGAGTATAAGTTGGTTGATTCAGTTGTGGGGGATAAACAGTTTTCCCTTAAGGAGGGTAAACAATTTGTCCCTGAGGAGGGTAAACATTAGCCCCTTGGGGAGGATAAAAATTAGACCCTTGGGGAGGATAATGTTGATGTACTTGAGGACCCTGGGTGGGATTTGGGACACTCGGATAAGGTTGTCCAAAAGATAGTCCGGAAGGAACATGATTTGATACTCCTCCTTGTGGGTTATGGTATGATTTACCCCCAGGGTAGGGTTTATTAAATGTACTTCCTAAAGGTACTCCCCATGATTGTGAAGGTTTTCCAGTAAAAGAAGGTTGCCCCCTTTCCATAGGTTGATTTACAACTAGGGTTTGACCAGTAAAGGGAGGTTTTCCTCTAGAAGGAACATGAAAAGGTGGTTTTCCCCCAGGAGGGGTAGGCCCGATAAAGGATGGTTGTTCCCCGGGAGGGACAGGTCCACTAGATGGTGGTTTCTCCCCAGTTGGGATATGTCCCATAGTTGGTTGTGTATTTCTGTCAAGGGTCTGCATTATCTGTTGTAAAGGAGTTCCAACAGGATTTTGTGGAAAATGAGGAATTGTAGTGTGAAAAGGTGTAAAGGTGGGAGTAACGATTCAAGTGCCTTGTGTATGAGTAGAAGTGGTGACTCCAGCATTGATGTGGAATTGTGATGATGTAACATCAAGGTCGATGACTTGTTCGATGGGATGATCAATATTCTAATTGGATGGTCTTGACTCAGCGAAAAGAGGGTCATGAGTACTAAGAGGTTGTCGAATATATCCATAATCCTCATAAATATCACATATTGATGGAGTCATCCATACAGAATGAGCAGGTGTTTGATGTGGATCTAGTGCATTAGTAGGACGAATGGGGGTCCTATAGTCATCACTTAAAAGTGGTTCTGTGGATCCCATATATGTCTTGGTAATTGGTCTTAATGGAAAACATGGGAATTCTTCTTCTATAACGTTACCGAACGAGTCTAATCGAACCATGAGTGGTTCAATAGGATCTTCTGACACAGGTGTAGTATGAGGATTGGGATCATCAACCGTAACCAAGGCTCTTTCCAAATTTTATAACAAAGGAGTAGTAACACTCCCATCGTCAGAGCCATTTTCTACCTTTTCACGGTAGATGTCTTCTGGTGAGTTAGGAGGTAAGGGTTGGTATCCTTATTTTGGAGGCATCCTTTTCATCCTACGTGATCAGTGAATACCTTTATCATCTACAGGATCAATTTTGAAAAATTATTAAAAAAACAACACACTCTAAAAAATCTAGAATTACCAACAAGCAAACAAACCTTCTCTCAATGATCGTACTAGTTGGTGATGAAATCCAACATCGCGTGATCAAGTCAAGAAGGGGATAGGATATAAGTGGGTAGAACAGTTATGATGGTGACCTGCTTAACAGACTTATGCCTTAGTGCAAGCTTCCACAGAGTAATCATGGATTTACCCTCCAAGGAGCCCAAGTGAGTTTGACCATCGTCTGTTCTAGCTACAGTGAAGAATTTCCTTCACCGTCACCTTATGTAAATACCCTAAATATTATGGCTACTAAAGACACCAATTCGTAGTCAGACCCTGGGCGGGTACAATCGACAGTCCAGTCCAAACATATGGGTAGGATAACAAATCTAAAATCCTTCAAGAGAACTGAGTACAAGTGGACCGGTAGAACTGCAGAGGTCCCCGAACGGATTCAAAATTCACGATGCACCGAGACCAAATGAAGAGAGTTGGACCTCAAGAAGAACCCCCAATATACGATCTTACCACTACAAACGATTAAACTACGGGGGGATAATCTTTGTGGCTCTCCCGAACACGACCTCATGCGTAACCCCTGTGTGAGAGGGGAATCCTAGATAAGCTTATATGAAAATTGGATTTTCTCTCCCTATCGCAAGATGCTAATGTTTGTTTTGAATTTTTTGGAGAGTTGTACTCACAGCCTAATCCAAAGAGCTAGTCCTAGTCTAATGTTGGTGGAAGAATCTAAAAAATATTTTTTTTCTAGATCAATTTTAATTAGCATTTATTTTCGTGGTTGTTCTTTACTCAGAGGTGAATGAGAGTGAAAATGATGATATTATGACTCAATTCCCAAAAAATCATAAGAAAAATGATAATCAATTGTTTCCTTTCAATGAAATTCTATTTATGGGAAGGAGATGGATTTTTTCCTTTCACTATCAAACATAAAAATGCAGATACTTCACGCAATTGCTCTCAACAAGAATCCAATTCAATGCTAAACTATTCATAAAATTATTCTAATATCCAAAATCCAATCATCAAAATATATCTATTTGTTTAAATATGAACTTTAATTGATTTGATTCGAAGCTTCTTATGCCAACTAGATTTCACTATTTGCAGTTTTAGACAATTGGAAGAAAATATCATATAAAAAAAGAGCACACTCTCACAGTGATCAAACAAAAATAAAAACAAATTCAAACTATTCAAAAAGAAAACCAAAAATCAAATAAGAAAAATTGCTTGGAAATATATAAATCAAATACCAAATGAAACAATACACAGATCTCTAGACTTCCTTGCGACAAATTTCACACAATCAGATGAACGATAAAGTATCAAACCAACTCAAGATCTCAAAGAGGAAGAGTGATTCCAAAACAAGGAAATATATTTTAAAAACCAAACAAATAATCAAAAAATCATTAAAAGCAAAATATTGCAAGTTTTATAAAAGATACACATTGATAGAAAAAGTCTTGAGCAGGAGGAAAGACCAAAAATCACACCCAGCAGAGACATCCCACAATTTTTCAACAGAAGGAAACATCGACGCTCTGGTTATATCAACACCAGAGCACTACAATGATCTCTAGAGAACTGTAGGGGAGCAGCTATATGAAATAAGTGCTCTGGATATAAGGGAAGAGGGGCGTTGTTGTCTGAGAATGAAAACGTATCAACCCAAAAAAAAAACTCAGGAAGGCTTGATCATCAGCCTATGTAAGATGACTTCAAGACTAATACCACATGTATAAAAAATGAAAAACAAAGTGAGTAGGATCTGAAGATGGACAAAGACTAATACAAGACCAAGGAAAGAAACCAAAACCGAAAGCTTTGATCCCCAGTGGAGTCACCAATTTCTGTTGTAGGAAAATTCCCTTGCGGACAGGTGATTATCCTCTTGGATCTTAGACCCCTATGACCAAGACATAAGAATACTAACTTTGAACACTCACATTCCTTTAAATGTAGCTAAACTAGTCAAGGGAAAAGAGGAAGAAAGTATGAGTACCTTTTTTCTGAAGTTTGTCCTCGCTCGGTTCAGGTTGAACTTGATCTCCAATTCCTTCAATGAGTTATGCAATCCAATAGACAACAAAGAAAAAACATACTTCCTATTCTACCAAGATTAGTTTAAAACTAGATTCATCAAAAGAGACAAGACCATGCAAATGTACACAAACTTGAAGGAAATATGCCAAGCATATGTATTAATGAGAAAAAAACAAGGTGCTTACAAATTGTAGATGCAGATGCAACAACCTCACCAAGTCCTCATTGTCCAACCCCTTTCTCAAAAGATCCATGATCAGAATGACAATTATTTTCATTGATTATCCCCCCTTTTCACCATGAGAATTCCTCCTTATATAGGCTTTGAGAGTCTTAACCACCTTAGATATTCTTGGGATAAGTTGAGGACATGACTCCATCAATTGTGGGATTCCCCTTAGATCCAGCCTTGAACTTGGATTTGAGCCAAACTGAATCAGATGCTTCTTAGTTGTCCTTAGAGATAAGGGGGATTTGTCCCCAATATTTCTCAACAAATCGATGCTCTCTCAAAGTTGTCCATAGAGCATTGCAGTGCACCCTACTAAGAGGGCAAGGAGCGCTAGTTCTCCTTGAAAGTGGGCAGGGGAGCGCTGATCTCCAAAAGTAATTTTAGGATGGTAATTCCTCAAGATAAAAAATTGTAAAAATTTCCAAAATATATATTTTCACATTCTAAAGAGTCTTAGAGGATGTCCCAAGTCTTCTTATGATGTCATCTGTGATGCGACAGATGTGAGACGAAAGTTTGATTTTTGCAACACTTGCGACACTTGTGATAATGACAATGAGACATCATCTAAGTGATAAATTTTCACGTGTAACAGTGAAAAGGTTGCCAAGAGGGAATAACAGAGGGTAAAGCTCAGGAGGAGGAGTGCAAGTCTTCACAGAGAGCGCAAGGAGTGTGCAAGTGATTTTTTGTAAGTTCAAGACTCAAGGTGAAGCCAGTGCAAGTAATGTAATGAGAACCATTACAAATTCCATAAGCTCATTAGGATGAGCAAAGAAGCGCCAGGAGGGCACAAGAGATCATTTGGAGAGAACAAAAGGGCTGAGACACTTCGGACTTGAGTAAGTTGAACGCTCAAGGGGAATAGCACAAGTGTGCGCAAGGCCTATGAAAGGAGTGAAAAAGGCAGAGACATTCTGAGTCCTAGACTATGAGGAAAGTGCAAGGTGAGTGCAAAAATAATTTTTTCAAAGTCTAGAGCTCAGGAGGAGTAGCATCTTCAGAACGCATGCAGAGGCCAAAAAAACAACCCTGCAGAAGAGAAACTTTCAAAGGGACGAGCACCTTTGAATTTAAAAGTATTTAAATCTCGGGAGGTACAACACAGGCCAAGGACTCGGGCTTTCCAAAGAAAATATCAAAGGCCAAACCTTCGAATTTGTTGAGAAATGATTCTTTCGAAGGAAAGCACAGTTTGCAGAGGAGGAAAAGCTACAACAACCCTCAGATATTTTTTCACAAGAGATCTAGACCGTTAGATTTGATTCAAGACTTGAGGAGGAGCACACATAGAGTAAAATAGATCCCATTCATTGGATCTAGGCATGAGGATCGCGAGACATAGGATCCAGGTAAGTAGCACGGGGTTTAACCCTATAAGTCCTTTGGACTTCGTAAATTTGTGCATTTTTATGCTCTAAGTAGACGAGGTTCCCAAAGTGAATCAGAATTGTTTGCTTCTAGGATGAGCGTCAGCAGATCGGAGGAGGCCCAAAGCCTCAGTGCTCTGGGAGAACAAGTGCATAGGGTGTACAGAGTCAGGAAGACTCTAAGCTTCAAAGTTCCGGAGTGCATCCCAACCATTGGAGCAAGAGAAAAAGTGTCGCTAGATCCTGGAGTCCAGAGGATTGGAACTCTAGGAGGAAGGAAGTGTTCTGGTATGAGTTCTCAAGGCTCTCGAAGTTCCAAACAATGGAGCTCATATGGATTGTTGATATCGATGGACATGTGTCACCAGATCTAGCACTCCAGAGGAAAGTTGGACAAAAGCAGTTGGGGTCAAGAATTCCCATAGGCTGGAGTTCATCCGAGCCATCCATCACAGTGGACATGTGGCATCAGATCATGGAGTATGGAGACTTGAAGCTCCAAAAAAAATTGGGCGAGAGGAGTTCGATCTCTTTGGAGTCCTGAAGTTTGGAATTGTTCAGGACCATTGACCAAAGGAAGGACATGCGACAGAAGATCTGGGGGCTAAAACTCCAGAGAAAACTGAGTGTAGTGTTGTGGGGACTTGTGAAGGCCCAAAGGCCAGAGTCAATCCCAATCGTTCATTCAACAAGTAAGCATGGAAACAAATCACAAGTTGGGATGTGGCACTTCAGCAGATTTGAGTCATCGTTCATACAGGAACAAAACTACCGAAGTCCTAGAAACCATCCTCATCGTCGATCGGGAAGGGGACACATGGAAGATAGAGAAGTCTTTTTGGCATTTCAACATCGGGAGATACAAAGGGTTGTGTGTGTTGGGTGTAGTAAAAAATCATCGAAGTCCAAAGAGAAGAGATTTGAGTCATCCATTTTTCTAAGCATGAGGACCATCGATTGATACTTGGGTGTAGTTTCCTTTTCAGTGATCCAGGAGATTCCTGAAAAAGGTGTTGTGGATAAATTTTCAAATCCAAAAGTGTGAAAGAGGTGTGGAGTTGTCGATCTGGTGGTGGATTAAGAGTCGTCCAATCTGTCTTTTTTGATTATCAACACTTTGCGAGTGCTATGTGTATTGGACCCAATTAGAAAATCTTCGAAGTTGAATCCACATGGAGAGTCTAAGTTGTTGATCGCAGTCCCTATTGAGGGTTGTTGATCTTGTTGCCTATTGATTTTCGGCAGTTCACAAATTTTGTGCATTCGAAGGAGTTGAGGGGAAAGAAAGGTCGAGATCTTCGAAGACCAAAGTGTTGAAATAACGTGCAGTCCTTGGCACCTGGTCACAACCTATGGTCATATGCAGTTTCCGCCAGAGTGAAAAGGGCTAGGGCCCGAATTTGATTTTAGGAGAAAAGGGACTAACTGTGAGCCTACAGGTTCATTGTTGGGCCTGTGCATGGAATTTAAGAACCTGTGTAAAGGATTTTAGGGGCTTATAAAGGCCCAAAGAGATGATTTGGATCCTGATTTGAACGATCCTTAGAACTGAAGGTCGCATGGACCCTAGGAGAGGGTGGGGTCTGCATCAATTTGATTGATCTTCTTGGTCTACGAATGAGAAATTTTACATGTAGGATATGGTATTTCAACTTCAGTTTCTTTTTTTTGTTTAAACCAAATGTATGCTTGTTTTGCTAATAAGGCATTTTCTTTTTCCATTTGTTCATTTTCATATTTTAAACTGCCATTTTCATCCACCACCTTTATAACGTGTTATCTTATAGATCCATTCTCATTTTTGATGAACCTTTCTAAGACTTGCAATTCTTGAACTTCTTTCTTTAACCTCATAATTATATGTTTCTTATTTTTCTTTAACAGGGAGGTTATGATCAGAGTTCACAGAGTGACTAAATCCTCATTTGGTACAGAAGGTTCACCTCTCACATTTTTGGTGTTTTTAGGTATATCCTTTTTCTCACAATCCATATTTGTAGGTAATTCTTCCTTGTTAATGCTATTAGTTAGAGAGACTTATTTATTTTTAACAGAAGAAGGACTTCCTTCCATCATTTCAATACTTTCTATAAACTCATAGAAAGTCTAGTGAAATTCATCTAACTTGAAATTTGATATAGGGTTTCTTTATGAGACTTGAAATTTTTGTATGTTTTATAGGTTTTTTCAAAACATGACTCATTTATTCATTTCTCCTTTGATCCTCTTGAAGTATTTTAGCCGTAGCTCTAGTTTTTCTAGGCCGAGGTATCAAATTTTCAGTTGTATTTCCTTTACCACTAATTTTTCCTTGTTTGTCCTTTTTAATCCATGGGATTCCAAGTATCTCTTGAACCTCCTCTGCATCCTCAAGTGTATTATCCATTATCTTCTCAAATGCATTCCCTGAATTTACTTTTGTAGTGTCTTGAAACAATTTCTCTATAACTACTCATGTGGTGTTTTGATCTTCAAAACCTTTCTCCATTAGGAATTTAGCCCATTTGATTCCTTCTTATTGAAGCTCAGACTTGGAAATAATTTTAACTAGCCCATGATTATAAACATGCCTATCAACAATCTCATTTTGCTTCTGGATATCCTTTGACATCTTGGTTAAATATTTTAATAGAAAATAAGGTATATTTAGAATCTTCTCCCCTTTCAGATGTAATGAAATTATGATATAATAAAGGAAAATAAAGCTAAGTCATCCTTCACATGTTACATATTTCTGAATAAACAAATCTAGGTATTTCCATGGATCATTCAACTAAACCCTAGGTGCCCCTGCAACCCAATTAGGTTTTTGTATTTTTCTTACGAGGAATGGAGTCTAAGATCTCAAATCAATGGATTTGTTGTTAAACCATTTCTCACCAATTTGAGGAAGTCTTAGAATTTGAGATAAAGAGTTTTCATAGAGGTGGACGGTCAAATTACCTACATGTACACACTCCCCATCGAAGGTCTAAGAAAAATCCTTTGTCATGTCCTCAATGTACGAAGTAAACTTCTCAAAGAATTGCCTCCAACTTGTCTTCTATAGGATTACATTACATTCAAGATGAATGCTAATCAATTATGCTCCATAGGGTTTGAATTGAACTCCCATCCTTCATTGTTAATGTTTCTTATATCTAACTTAGTATTCTATTATCTCTATTCCAAAATTTTGTTTCCTTTGTTGTTAGGTCATTTCACACTTACACATGTCATTATTAACGTTGGGGAATTTAGACCCAGGGTTTGTCCAAAGTTGACCAACAAAAACCCCAAATCATTGGCATATCAATCTTCAGCAAAGGCCAAAGAAGATATCACTTGAGACAAAATAAGGATCAAAGATACCATCTAGTATTATGTTGGGGATGAAGGACTAAACACACATAGATACATTGGGTTGACATTCATACATTCCATAGCTCACAAATTACTATTATCATTATGTAAAAACAATACACACACATATCCAAATAACACATAAGTGGCACATGATAGATTAGAATCATTGCATATTTATCATTATTTCCATTCCATTAAACACATTCATATATTAAGAAAAACATACTTGACAACACCAGAGTCTCATATTCCCTTAGAAATTTCCTATAATTACAATATACTGCACCATGCACGCCCTTTCATACTTTAGACATATGAAAGACTCACAGTTACAATAAGAAGTGTTGGCCTATATGTTATTATACGTTCAAAATTATCTATCCTGATCCTACCTTACTGTCATAGATTGACCCAGGTTCAGATTTAACAAGCTCCCAACAAAATCCCTCTAAAACTATCGGCCCCTCTGGTAGACCAAAATGAAACACAACACACACAGAGTACTATGCAGTCTCACCTAAGATAACTCTATGGGTGGAATAAATACTCAAGTGTTTGCATCTTGGGAATGAGTGGAGATCTATGGTTGTACCTTGTAATATTTATTTATTCAGTCTAACATCTGATCAAAGTAGTCATTCTATTCATGGATGTAAAATATCATATATAACTAGTTCCTTCATTCATTCATCACACATTCAACACTCAGAAACAATAGATATGCATACATTCAATCACATAACACAAGTGTTACCATCGTTCACCCCCTCCTGGGCTACACCCACAAAGATATGGCTCTCGGGCTCTTTATTATGGTTCAGTAATATATCACGTCATGCGTGGTTACAATCTTGGATCTTACACTCTTAACAGGCTTCTTGATCCCTGCGAGGCTGACTAGATCACACCAGGCTCCTCAGCCTGCGATCTAACCCTTGAGAACGAGTTGCTCACTACCTCTCTAGCTCACCAAATTATAGAATAATATAGTTCTTACAATTGTTACACTTCTAGACTCTCCCTCTATCCTTCTCTCTTTTCATTTCTCTGCCATCCGTCATCTCTCTTCCCTGTCTTCTAAGTACTACTTATTTATATTCTTGGCTCATCATCCATTACATTAAATTTCATGTTAGCATAGGGGAAGACCCAGGGTTTAACTCTTAATAACACACCAACAAAACCCTGACTATCGTCCCTTTCAACAACACCTACAAAAGTAGAAGCAGGGGGGTTACAGGACGTAGGTGTTTGTAACCAGGTTGGGACACGATCCTGTGATAAGAGCACTTCGCAGAATATTTTGTTAACACTTAGGAAGTGAACATGCATTAGTTTATTAAACTCTTAACACCGCAGAGCATAATCAAAGACAAATAAGCGCAATAACAACAAGTTATTATGCATCCTGAGCACTTAGCACTTAGCACTGTGAGTTAAGTATAGCATTCATTTACACTTTAACACAAGTAAAGTACTTAAGAAACAAAATATTTATTCATTACACATCATAATCAAAGTACTAAGCAACTGCATAACATAAATGATACTACACAAAGAAAACCATGAGACACCAGATATACGTGGTTCACCCCATGGTGGGGCTATGTCCACAAATCGTTCGCCTCTTTATTATTTGCCAAAATATTACATCCAGTCACTCCCGTTGTTATCAGACTAATCGGTAGGTGCGGACACTAACAGATCTCCCTAGATCCACCTGGATCTAGAACAAAACAAGACAGGACATGACTCTTTCCCTAAGTTTTGACCATTGAAT
>JZKD02S1679632.1:201423-212109 GCA_000966675.3 Picea glauca | reverse complement strand
AAAGATTACAACCTGATAGCCTTGATGTCGCAAGCTTCCTTTCAATGGCTCTTGGCTCCAACACACACACTTGCTCAATCCTTGCATGAAGAAGATCAAATCCTCTTGATAGACTAACTAGAGTCTCCAAGCTCATGTTCAAGCTAAGTCCTTCACACAATTCTTTCCACAATTCTCCAATGAATCTTGCTTAACCTTTTCCATGAGAATCCCCACAATATATAGGAGAGAATGAGATAGTTACTTGGATAAGAATGATTCCACAATATCAGGGAATCCAGTACAAGGATAACCATTCAAATTCCAACCCATTCTTCTAGAAGATTCCCTTCTAGAACCATCGAGACTTCATCTTTTTCCATGCTTTAGGATGAGTTCGCACCCTAGCTAATCAGCACAGTGCGAGAATTTCACACCCTAGCTTAAGGAAACCTACGAGAATGGGTCATTCTCGCACCCTGGTATACTAGCAGCCTGCAAACCCTCTTCAAAAGTATGTTTTCTAGGAAGAGATGAAGGTAACTTTTCTCAGGAGAAAGTTTCTATGAAGATCCTGAGTACACCATCATTAATACACCATCATGATGACCAAAATCATGGGTAACACTTGTGCACTAAGCCACAGAGTTGAACTTTTCACAAGACAAGAGATCTGTGCACTAAGCACTAGATCCTCCTTCTTTACCTTCCCAAAATAGATCAAATGGACATATCCAAAATCTCTTATCACGAAACTTAGCACCTGCTCCACACTAAGCATCACAAGCACTAAGAACAGTCTACAAAATCACAGTTGAGCACCAAGCCTCAACTACATACATTCCTTCGCACACAGAACTATTGCTTCTACAATACCTTCCTCTTTATTTATACTTTACAAAATCTTACAATAAGGCCTAAACATGGGGAAAACCCATGGGCCGAAATCCCATAAACTCATTACAAAACCATTAGGACCCCTTACTGGGTCCACATAACCCTCAAAATAGGTGAGATCCATGATCTCAGCTCCACCTGGATGCTCCTACTTCAACCAATGTGTCGAAGTCCAAAATTGGGACAAAACCTCCAAAAATGATCAAATTTTCCTCAAAACTTTTTCGAGGGCCAACAGGCCCCCAACATTCACCTATGACTTGTATTGAGTCACTCAGGTCTAGAAAATGCTACTTCAAAATCCCCGAGCTTAACTTGAGTTGCATGTCCTGAGCCTCCTTCTCAGCAAGCTCCTGGACTGTCTTCTATATAACAGGCCCTTCCATGCATTGTTCTACTACTGCAACTACTTGATCTAACTGTGAACCCTAGCCATCGATGTCCTTGAACACCTTGCAAGATTTTTCCTGCACATGTTGTAACTTATGTGTTACTTCCATCTCCTTACCCTGGAGGGCAGTGATCTATTGTTGTACTGTGCGTTTCTCCTGGGATCTCTTCATTCTTTCCACCATTGTGAGTAGCTTCATTTGTGCCTGCAATGAAAATTCTTGCTACTTCACCTCCTGAAACCGAGCCTCTAACTTTTTTAACTTTGGATCCTTGGCGAGGCATTCATACATCTAGGCACTTCTATCACTCAATTGTTTACATGGCGAGGTGAGGGATTTTATACATTCTACTGTGTTTTTGGAGGACTCCTCCCTCTGGTCACGCACCTCCTGCATGGTGCTCATCATTGTTCGGGCCTCCAGTTTATCTATCCTAGCCTGAAACTACCGGATGGTCTTTGCAAGATTCACTACTTGAGCTTCGAAAGGCTCTTGCTCCTCCTGTACCAAGCCTAGCACAAAGTGACACACTTTTCTTATGGCTTCTTTGACCATGACTTGCTTTGCGAGAAGATGTTATTTTTCCTTATGTAGTTGGGCTTCGCCATATTTATTTTCCTCTTCAAGCTTCTTCTTGTCCCTTGGTTCTGGAAGTAAGCGAAGATTAAGGAATAAAATACGAAATGCGAACTACGTGGATGACACAGTGACTGATACTAGGTCGAAGTGAGCAAAAGAGAATAAAAGGAAGAGCAAAGTAAGAGAAAGCAATTCATTGGACGAGTAGATTGAGGAAGATGGATCGTGGACAACTTAGCAAGCGGAAAAATCCAGCGATAGATGCTTTGGAGCACCTCGCGGGAAAGAAGAAAAGATAGGCTGGCGAAGCCCTGAAAAGTGGGTCAAGTTGACCTAGGGTTTTAGACACCTAGGGTTTATGTATCAAGGGTTTTGACACCTAGGCTTCGACCTAAGGCTATCGGTGAGCTATTTTAATGTATAAATAAAGGTCAAGAGGACCTGATATGGGTTCGATTATGTGATGTTGAGTGATTTTTGTTATTTCTGAGAGAGAAGTATTGTGTGGATAGAGAAGTATGTGTTGTAAGATCTTCATCTAGGTGTGAAGATCAACCCTGTAGCTGGGTGTGCAGGGAAAGGAGATAGAGAAAAGAGAGAAGGAGAGAGATCTATAAGCTAAGAGCGTAGATAGAACGGTAATCTTTCACCTAATATATTATAAAGCACAGTTCTATGGACGTATCCCTAGGGAGAGGGTGAACCACATATATCTTGTTGTTATGTGTGATTGATGTTGTGTTCTTTACTCTGCTCCCCTGATGATGCATTGGTATGTTAGATTTGATATATAACTATGTGAAGTAGGTTTATGTTTGGGATAGAATAATCTAATCTCCATGTGTGATTGCCTTGATCCGACTTGAATTTCCTCTGGTTGTAGACACCTGTGTCCTGCAACCCCCTATTGCTACTTAGGGTGAGACTGCATCTACTTCACAGGTGTTGCCGAAAGGGCCAGTAGTTAGGGATTGTTGGTGAGATATTAGAGATGAATCCTAGGTCTTCCCCTGTACCAACAAATGGTTTCGTTGTCGGGACCGGGATCTTCTTGAGGGAATGTCAAGGTGGTTTCCATCGAAGACAGAGATTCAGAAGTGGATAGAAGGTATACCTTTACAGAACCCTAATATTAGCACAGAAGACGGTTGGGAAGGTATACCTTTACTGATATACATGATATTTTCTTTTGAGGAATTCATAAGGAGCTATACGAGTGGCTGGCTAGATTAGGAGACACCCAATTTGAGATCAGATCTGGATCGCCTGTGGTTTGGACATCGACGCTGATCAAGAAGGTCAAAAGAGTTTATAAGGTCGTTTCAAGAGCATTAGATCACTAGTTTGATAGTACCATTGGAGGGTATATCACAGAGTTTGCTATTGATAGGGTAGAATCATATAGCCAAGCAAAGAGATATTTCTTTAAAGGACCTAGAGGAAAATTTTTACACTTCTTGAAGTTGAAAATCAAGATGTTGTTGCATGAGAATAAAATCTTGAAGACACAGTAGTGGGTTAGAATGAAAAGGCTAATGTTCAAGAATTCAGACAGTGACAACAACACAGAGATCGGACACATGCACAGTGGGAGGGCCTTCAGAGAATTTCCTCTGGTGAACTTGTTCGAGCAAAGTCACGAACCAACACAAGAAGAAGGGTTCTATAGTGGAGAAGAAGAAGAGTTGTTGAACGAGGAACATTCAAATTCCTCTAGGGAGGAAGAAGAGAAGACTGAAGAACCTCGCTGATAAGAGTCAGAAACTTCAAGGACTATGCAGACTCTTGAAGTAAGTGTTATTACACCCCTTGATGTTTCAGTAGCATTAAGTAACCAAAGTAATTTGAGTTATCAGAGCACTCAGAGCACTGGTACAAGTGGTTCAACGCACACTCAGTCATAAAACCTAGGAAGATCTATAGAATATGAGATGAGGTTACCCACCTTTAAAGGGGATGGATGTCAAGATCCTGATCAACACTTGTTTCTATGTGAAGTTGTATGGAGTATTAAGAATGTCACTAGCGAAGTTGTTAAATGAGCTCAGTTTAGTACTACCTTGAGAGACCACGCACTGAGTTGGTACATGAAACTTGTCCAAGGAATTGTACAGCCTAAACCGCTAAATGAGATCAAGAATGTGTTGGTTACAGAGTTCAAGAAACCCAAGTCGGATTCACAATGCATTACATATTTAAAATAAATTAAGCAGAGAATAGTTGAACATGTTTGGGAGTTTGATCAAAGGTTTAAAACCTTAACGGGTCAGCTGACTTTTCATATCCCAGACGAGAAGAACAAGGAATGGTTCATTGCTTCCCTTTTACCACACATTAGAGTCCCTCTTATGCAATAGAATATTTATTCGCAGGCTGAAGCACTGGAGATTTCCATGAAGCTAGAATCAACCCCTATGGGAGAATCTAGCTCAGGTATGAGTCAAATTTTAAGTCAGTTAACTATCTTGTCTCTGTAGGTCGAATATATGAAGAAAGGCAAGGGAAAAGATAAAAGAGAATGTATTTGGTGCATTAGATGCAAATCAGAAGGCTATGACAAGGAGAAATGTCCCCTATTTCATGAGTACTTGGCATCTGGAGCTCCGAGCCCTTTCAAGCAAGTTACCCTACCTTGGTGCGAGGTATGTAGAAACAGACATTGCCTCGATGAATGCTATTACATGCAAAAATATGTTCAGACACCCACAAATCTGTATTGGACATTCTGTAATTCAGTAGGGAATGATGATAGGGATTGTAGGGCCTATGACCTCATGCATGAAAGGTCAAGGGATATA
The DNA here is from genome assembly GCA_000966675.3 of Picea glauca. Taxonomy (NCBI): domain Eukaryota; kingdom Viridiplantae; phylum Streptophyta; class Pinopsida; order Pinales; family Pinaceae; genus Picea; species Picea glauca. The sequence continues at coordinate 207,464 of JZKD02S1679632.1, read as the reverse complement.
TACAAAATTCAAGGCAAAGTACAACAAGAAGGGAACATTACGCAGTATAATTCCACTGAAAGAGGAAACTTCAACCCTCATGGTGGATTCAAAGGAAGAGGATGAGGAGGAGGTATGGGTTGAGGTAGAGGTCAGATCATTTGTTATAACTTTGCACAGCCAGGTCATTTGGCAAGGGACTGTCAGAACCCTTGTACCACTTGCAGTTACTATAATTCATTTGAACATGTCACAGAATATTGTCCTGCGTTGTTAACCAAACTTTCAGAAATATGAGGAGGAAACAAACAAATACAACTAATCACAGCAGAACCTCGCAGAGAGATTCCAGAGTCATTGTTATCACTAGAGGAGGCGTTTCTACAGAAGAAGACAGGGTGACTCTAGGGAAGACTACAAAACAATCAGGAGTCAGAAAATATGTAAAGAAGACACACAAGTTTGATCCAAAGAAAGAGAAGCAGACATTTGAAGAGGCAAGAAAAGAGTTTAGAAGAGATCAGACTTATTCATCAAAGGCACAACCATAAGTGAGAGAATGTGGAATGCCCCTAGCCTTTGATCAGTCTGCTTCGCCTGGAGAAGGAAAAGAGGTAAGCAGACTCATGAAATTTTTATGCACTTGTATTAATTTGATAAAGGATGAGAGCATTGTACAAGAGATCCAAAACTTGATCAGACAGTATGAGATAGGAAAGGTAGATCCCATACTAAATGAAGCAGTACATCAAGTATCCAAAAAGAGAAGGACAAATAAGGAACTACACCTTAACGCTCAAATTGGAGAATATAATATAGATTATGTGGTCCTCGACTTAGGATCGGAGGTCAATGTTATGACGAAGAAGACCTGGGCACTGATGGGAAAACCTAAGTTGATCTATTCCCCCATCAGGTTTAGGATGGCCAATCAACAGGCTGTGAGCCCCTTCAAAATACTGGAACATGTCCCTGTGGACATCGATGGGGTCAGAACATTTGTGGACTTCGAGGTGATTGAGATAGTCGATGATAGTTGTCCTTACCCCACATTGTTAAGAATTTATTTGGCTTTCAACAATTCTATTGTTGTTTCCTTAAAGAAAAGAAGAGTGACGTTTGAAGGAGATGGCCTTAGGGTCATCACACCTCTGGATCCTGATGAAGGTCCCAGATACATAGAGCCCATCAGAGAAGAGGACCGCACATATGAGCTAGAGAATATATACAAATTGATCGCAAGACAACAGGATTAATCCTACAACAGATGGGAATTCAAGCTGGCGAAGTGACAACGCATGCTCATCAGAATCAAAAGAAGCACTAGAGAGTTGATAGAACAAGATGTATGAATTTTCTGCGCGGCGATGTGCTAGATTCACCAAAGAAGTTTGCTCGATCGGCTCAACAGTAAGTAATTTACCCACGTTTGATGGTTTAAATCACTTAGAAACTTTCTTATTGGAAATTGAAGAAATTGTACCAGTACAACGAAGATTGTTGGCATTGGACGAGGCTTTGAAAGCTACTCCATCAATATGGTGGGGAACACATAAAAGGAACATCGTGAACTGGATACAATCTCTCACTTTGATGACAACGCAATTTTTTGAACAAGTCGAAGGATGCGAAGTTAGGTACACAAGTCAAAGTTGCCCGAAATACCATGTGTGAAGCTGTGAGGACGCCTAGAGCTGCATTCCTCAAGAGTTGTCGATGCATAAATTCATCAATACTCTAGACACAATGCCTATGAACTGGTACCTTGAAGGGAAACTGCGCCTCACCACTGTAGATTGGCAAGTTATGAAACAAAAATTCGTAGCTACATTCTTGTTTGAAAGTTAGTACCCTATGGTAGATCAAGATTTACAGGTTGTAAGACAAAAAGTATTTGAAGAGGCACCTAGCCTCCCTGTGGAGCAAGAAGAGGATGAATGGACTGCACCTCTTCAGAAATTGCAATGATATTACAATATCAATGTCGATGAAGATGATTATCCTAGGAAGGTGAACATCACAGAAACTGAAGGATAGTGAAACATAAAAGGACCAGGAGTCAAACTACCTTTCATTGGATAACCAATCAAAATCAATAAAGTTAATATTGGAACAGAGCAATCACCTAATATTGCTAATATTGGAGTTTACTAGGATGATGCCATTATTGATAAGATCACAGAGTTACTGCATGAATATCAGGACTTGTTTCCAACCAAGTTCACTGATATGAAGGGCATTAAAGGGCCCATGGGAGAGATGAAGATCCCCTTGAAACTAGATGCAAGGACAGTTAAACAAATACCTTACAGATTGAACCCTAAATATAAGGAGAAAGTGAAGATTAAACTAGACAGAATGTTGGAAGTAGGAATCATAGAACCTGTTGAAGAGTCAGAATGGATTAGCCCTATGGTGGTACAGGATAACAAGACCAGAGAAATTAGGATCTGTGTAGACCTTAGGAATATGAATGATGCATGTTTACATGACCCATTCCCTACACCATTTACTGAGGAAGTTTTAGATAATGTAGGAGGACAAGAGGTATATTCTTATACAGACAGCTTTTAAGGATACCATTAGATCAGGATTGCCAAAGAAGATCACCATAAGACCACATTTTCCACAGAATGGGGATCCTACCAGTATACAATGATATCATTTGGATTGAAGAATGCACCAACCATATTTTCTAGGGTGGTGGTCGAAGCATTCAAGGATTTTTTACATAAATTTCTGGAGGCATATTTTGATGATTGGACTATTTTTAGCTTATTGAAAAATCATATTGAATGTTTAAGACTAATGTTGGATAAGTGCAGGCAATGTCAGATTTCCCTGAACCTAAAGAAGTGCATCTTCTTTTCATCCTTTGGAGTGATGTTAGGCCATATTTTGTGTAATTAGGGATTGTTGGTAGATCCATCTAATATTTCCATTATAGTTGATTTACCCCCTCCTACTTCAGTCAAATAGCTACGCACTACGTTGGGACATACTGGATACTATAGGAAGTTCATTAAAGGATATGGACAGATCACAACACCCATGGAGAATATTTTGAAAAAATATTATAAGTTTCAATGGACGGAACAATGTCAGCCGAGCTTCAACACACTGAAACAGTAAATGGTTATTGTGCCTATTATGGTTTTCCTATATTGGAGCAAGGAATTTCATGTGCATGTTGATGCATCTTATATTTCATTGGGAGGATTGTTAGCACAACCAGGAGCAGGAGATATTGACCACCTAATAGCCTTTGCTAGTAGGAAGCTATCAATATCTAAGATAAATTACACCACCGCTAAGAGAGAAGGCTTAGCCATGGTGTATGCGTTGAAGAGGTTTTGCCACTACTTGTTGGGAGGACACTTTAAAATGTTCATTGATCAATCCACGCTGAAATACCTAGTCAACAAGCCAGTATTGGGGGGAAGAATATGCAGATGGCTTCTGCTATTTCAGGAATATGATTTTGAGATCGTGGTTAAGCCAGGGAGAATGAACAAAGGACCTGGACACTTGTCGAGGTTGGAACATGGAGAGGGACCTACTATATTGGAGGATACACTGTCAGATGCACAGTTGCTAGCCATTAGAAAGGTTGATGATCACTTCGCTAAGATAGTCTAGTTCCTGTCAACAAGAATGGCACCTAGTGAATACACAATCACCCAGAAGAAACAAATGGTAGTGTGTGCTGCAAATTTTTCACTTATAGATGGACAACTATAAAAGATTAGACCTAATGAGATCCTGAGGAGATGTGTCCTGGAAGAAGAAAGACCACTGATTTTAGCAGAAGCTCATGAACGCATCGCAGGAGGACACTACGCTGTAACAAAAAAAACGCAAAAGATTCTTCAAGTTGGCCTATGGTGGCCTACTTTACACATAGATGTTAAAGACTACTACAAAGCTTGTGATGTATGCCAAATATTTGGGAACCATAGAGAAGAGATGACATGACATTAGCACCCTAGCTAACCTTACAAGAATTTGAGAAATGGGCCATTGACTTCGTGGGACCTATAAACCCACCAGGGAAGTGCAGAGGAGCCAGATACATCATCACTACGACAAAGTATTTGAACAGATGGGAAGAAGCAAGAGCAATTAAGGATTGTAGTACAACTACAACTGTGCATTTCATATTTGATGATATCATAACCAGGTTTGGATGCCCAAACATCCTCATGAGTGATCAAGGTACACATTTTATTAATAAGACTATTGAAGCCTTGATTCAGGAATTTGAAGTTCACCATCAGAAGAGCACTCCGTACCAAACACAAGCAAATGGGACAGTCAAATATTTCAACAAGATCTTGGAGACAACGCTGACAAAGATTTGTAGTGTAAACAGAGATGACTGGGATTTGAGAGTACCAATAGTATTATGGGCCTATAGAACCACTTTTAAGAAGCTAACAATGCAAACCCCCTTCAAGTTGGTTTATGGTCTAGAAGTAGTTGTCCCGATGGAATACTTGGTCCCTAGCTTACAAATCGCAACCTTTAAAGATATGGATGACACTGGTACTGTAAAAGAGAGGCTCGCGCAGTTGGTCGAACTAGAGGAAGACCAATTTATTGCAGGATTCCATCAGCAAGTCCAGAAGGAACGAAAAAAGGCATACCATGGAGGGCATATCAAGAAGAAAGCATGTAAGCAAGGAGATATGGTATTGGTATATGATATCAAGTTGATGAAGCATCCAGGGAAGTTCATAACACATTGTATGGGGTCATATGAGGTTTCCTATGTCACAGAAGGAAGAGATGCACAGTTGAAGACTTTGAATGAATATTGGAAGGAAGGATTGGTGAATGGGAGTCGGTTGAAATTGTACTATGAAAACCAGCTGCCTCACATCTCTCGGTAAAAACAGAAGGAGAAGGATCTAGGTACCAGGTGAAGTTGAAACTGGGTACCAAACACAGAAAATACAACTTGCACATAGTTGGGAGGAACAAAGAAGAAATCACAAACTGCGTTGCGCAGTCTACATTTGAAGGAAAGTAGAAGATTCAAATCATAGTGCCTCAGGACAAGTCACAAGTGAGTGTTGGGGGCCTGTTGGCCCTTGGTTCTGGAAGTAAGTGAATATTATGGAAGAAAAGATGAAATGTGAATTGCACGGACAACACACTAACTAATACTGGGTCGAAGTGAGCAAAAGAGTAAAAAAGACGAAGTGTGTTAGAACTCTGTAAATTCTATCTGGCTGAATAGACAGACGACAGAGGTAACTATTTCAACCAACTTTAGGGTTGAGGCACTCACCTTCTCAACTCAGAGAGGGATCTCTCGTGTCACTTGATACATCTATGGAAATCGATGGCTAGAATTGGTTTGTTTTGGGGTTTTAATAAATTTGTTGAAGATTTGAAGATGACATTTGGGCTATGGGGTCAAGAATGTATGATGCATTTCCAAATCGTGAAAACAATCAAGAGGAAAAGGCTAAGTGAGGAAGTGACTTATGAGTTTATGATTGAAAATTTTAGATGGTATCATAAGAAAAGAAACACACAACTATTATCAGAGCATTATAGTAATGAATTCTGAAATGGTTTAGAAGATATGAACATAGTCTAAATCGCCAAGCCGAGAGCATTGAATAATGAATTCAGGACTTTTAGTTTCTCAATTTAGACAGAAGAAATAAAAATGAAAATATAGAATAACAAGAATCACACACTATGAGAGAAAACAAGACTGATAACATGATCCAGGTGGATATTGGTGGCCACCCACCTATTCCAATTGGACCCCCGCAATTGCTTCTTTCAGTTTTTCAGTTTCCGCACAGTTTACTATTTTTAGCAGTTTTTCGGGTCCTGAACTTCCGGAGCCGTTTTGAGGCCTTAAATGACGTTTTTTGGGAAAATGGGGAGAAACATGGATCTTACATCAATGTTTCTCACCCAAACTTTGTATTCCTTGGATAGATCTTTCTAACGAGGTATAGAACGCGTCAAACGGAGATCGTATGCCAAAGTTACGTCCCCGGGAAGTTGATGTACCAACTTACCCAAACGGGGCCCATAGT
>JZKD02S1679632.1:165679-199039 GCA_000966675.3 Picea glauca | reverse complement strand
AATGGAAATGACTGTGTTTTTGTGGTCGTCGACCGATTCTCAAAGATGTCCATTGTGATGGCATGCAAGAAGAATATCAAAGCAGAAGCCACTGCTAAACTCTTCTTTGAATGAGAGTGGGTACACTTTGGGATCCCATAGTCTATCATCTCAGATCGGGACAGTAGGTTCCTCAGTACATTTTGGTCCAGCCTCTGGTCGATGTTGGACACCAAGCTCACCAAGTCAATAGCTTTCCATCTGCAAACTGATGGCCAGACAGAGGTCGTCAACCGGATGATCGTACACATTATATGCATGTACAATTCAAAGAATCCATGCACATGGGATGAGAGCCTCCCCTATGTACAACACAGCTACAATCGGACTCTCCATAGCTCAACCAACCACAACCTCTTCCAAGTGGGCTTGGAATTCCAGCCACTATGTCCCATCGACATAGCCATGCCATTTGTGGCTACTCAGGAAGATTCAGCTCATGTCCAGTCTGAGGCGGATAAGTAAAACAACTTCATTGAGAACATTCAACACATTTTCCAATAGGTTCATGACATCTTGGACAGAGCCAATGCTAAGTACAAGCAACGACATGATCAACATCGGGTCCCACACAACTTCCAAGTGGACGACAAAGTGTGGTTGCATTTGCAAAAGGAGCGCCTCACTGGACCCCACCACAAGCTTCGTCCGCTCCGATATGGGTCGTACACTCTCACCAAGGTTGTAGGGGAAAATTCCTTTGAGATCAGAATTCCACCATTCCTTGGTCTGCACCCAGTGTTCAATGTGGACCGTCTTCGGCCCTACTTTCCACCTCTACTAGACACATCCGACATGGCAGAACAACTCACACCAACAAAGTTAAATCCAGACTGCATGGAACAAACCAAAACTGATCAGATCATGGATACACAGATCAAGCACACTCGAAAACAAAGGATACCGCTATATCGAGTTGCCAAAGCAGGCCAACTCCTTCACCAAGGAAAATGGCTCACCAGGGACCAAGTTCAGCAGAAGTTTCCTCATCTCATAGAGGAACTCAATGAAATGGGGACCATTGCTTCCTAAGGGGGGAGGAATGATCCAGGTGGATATTGGTGGCCACCTACCTATTCCACTTGTACCCCCACCATTGCTTTTTTCAGTTTTTCAGTTTCCGCACAGTTTACTATTTTTAGCAGTTTTTCGGGTCCTAAACTTTCGAAGCCGTTTTGAGGCCTTAAATGACATTTTTTGGGAAAACGGGGAGAAAAATAGATCATAAATCATGTTTCTCACCCAAAATTTGTATTCCTTGGATAGATCTTTCTAACGAGGTATAGAACGCGTCAAATGGAGATCGTATGCCAAAGTTACGTCCCCAAGAAGTTGATGTACCAACTTACCCAAACGGGGCCCATAGTCTTGGCATTTCATCTCCTAGGGTTAGGTCTTTGGATGTTTAGGGTTTTCCATTGTTTCTCAATAATAATAGGCCTTCGAGCCTCATTGTAATACAATTCATAGGCCATTAGCCGCGACATCTCTTCTCAGAGACAAGCTACCAGCGCCCTAGCTAGTTTATCTCCATTCTGTCTGTAAGCATATTTCAGTCATTTGTTATTAATGAAATGAAGTCTTATTTCCGTTGCATATCTGTGTTTATGTGTATTTCTATATTTCATTGTGTTCCTACATAAATCCGGATCATAACACCACCAATTAGAATATTTTCATAAAAAGTCCCAAAATTTGCCTCTACACCCATGTATTCATTCCAGCCCCAGAGATTTATAAAGTTTTCCCGCACAGAGGGAAGGCTACTCTTTTATCCATGCTTCTATACTCATGAGGCCAAGCATATATAGAGGAATTTCATATGGAATTTAAAACTATCTGACTTCCTCATAATTCTAAAAACAGATACAAGTTACAAAAAGGAAGAACAACTGTATTATTTAAAGGGGTCGTTAGTAATCGGTCTGTCATATCAGGACTCCCTTCTCTTAAGCTGACATTTGTCCAAAACTCTTTGAAATACACCAAAATTTTACCTGAGGATTCACCTCATCTTGGCGATTTCCTCCTCCAGGGTACTCCACCAATCGAAATTTTCCCTGACGCTCTCTATCATCTCAGTTTTGGCCTCTGATTTCCTCCTTTTGCTCCTCTTCTTCTTTGCGGATGGATGGTTGGTGTTGTCTATGTGTTCATTTATGACAAGATCCCTCATAATGAGGTTTAATTTTACTCCTGAATCTGTCTCAGTTTCAGGTTCGGTATGAAATTTAGTCCCCAGCATCTGCAAGACCCATATTTCATTATTACTTATTCATCTGCCTGGTACCTTAGCTGAGAACCCAGTCGCACCAGTCATCGTTTGATGGGTATTATCCATGCCTTACGGAATTCACAGAGACCTTGATTTGGCCACCCTTTGAGTTTACAGAATTCAGGAGCACAGGTCGAGCTTGTTTTTCTTACGCATAAGATGGCAATTTCCCATAATAGGATAAAATGATTCATATCTTAGATTTGATGGTTTGTGTACTTTGCTCACGAATTACTGTCACAGTACCTTGGTGTGCCACACTTCATCAATCCACTTTGAATGATGAGCCTTGAATTAGTTATGCGGTGGCATCCTTTTGGTACGTCATCCGGGAAAGTACCTGGACCGGTGATGTGAGGTGATCTGACCAACCGCCATCCTCCCCGCGAGTTATCAACATGACGTTTTGAACCATGTGACATTGGGGGCATAGGAAAAGTGGTTTCAGGAAATCCGTCGTCTCCCCTGATGCGTGTGTAAGCGCGCCACACATTCCCCTTCAAAACCAGAGTATTTTTCTCCAGTCTGCCTTCACGATGTTAAGTTTTGTGCTATTTGTTTGTCCGATGTAGGATTCGACTGTAGATATAATAGTCTTCAAGATCGACAGCCCACCAAGCTACTCCCTTCCCACTTCTGCTACATTCATTCATACACCGTGGAATATAGCCGAGCTCCCTGAACTATCGTGCCTCTATTGTGGTATAGCGTCTCGCTAAACCTCATAAGTTTTTAGATCCCAATAAAAATTGTTAGGGTGGTAACATTGGCTCCAAGTGGGGATGTTATCCTCCCAGTGAGCTAGCAAAGAACTCGTAGACCCAGTGCTTGATCCATGGGGTTGTTCCGCAAAACATGTGTGTCCTACTCCTACCAAGCTCTGTGCACTGCTTCAAACTGCATGGGGGACGTTCGAGTGCATTATTGAAAACTGATTGTATCTAGTGCTAGAAAAATCAAACTGGAAAATGCTTGACCGAAAAGCTTATTTTCACATCCCTACCTACCCTAAAACTACTAGGATGACCACTCGCTCAAGTGATGTTAAAGTGCCAATGCAACCAATCAAGAAATTGGCTTCCTGATTTTCCTTTGTTCACATTTTTCTCAATCTGGTAGAAAAATGTAAAGGATGGCGGCTGAAAAAACAAATTGAATCCAAAATCTGAGCTTATGAATGAAACAAATTCATCCTTCACTGAAGACTATAATAGGATGGCCATCGAATCTTGAAAATCATGAAAAATCATTTCTCCCTGATGAGCAAAAACCGGAAGTCAAGTATCTTTCATCAGTGTTAGTTGTTTTTTCTCTATTTCTTATGTTCTAAGAACATCTTCGAATGAAATAACGACGATAGGTTTGTCTTCTTGGCCATGCATATCAACAAAAATATTCATATATTCTTGAACATATTCAAATATGACAGCCATATAATATGCACCAAGGTTATCCTCTTATTCATCAAACAACTCTGATGTGGTTTCATTAAATTTATGGAAATTTGTTTGAGGACAACCACTTTGAATTTCCAGTGAATAAATAGAAATAAGTTCCTGCTCATGCACTACTTCACAGTCTAGAGCTCCCGCGGATGGATTTTCAAAACCCTGATTTTCAAATGACTTGAATAAAAACACTGCCTCTTCATTATCTTTCTATGTTTCTGATGGACAAATGGAATACACTGCTTCATCTATGTCATTTGTTTCTTTATTGTTGGAAACTTCCATAGATTCAATTTCAAAATATTCATTCATGTCTATGTTGCTTAAAAATTTAACCACGATGTCATTCTCAAGGGAAGAGAAAATACTTTGAAACACCTTTTCACGTTGAGAATCCATACTGATTTCGAGATGGAGAAAATAACCTTGAACAATACTTTCTGGAGCAACTTCTTCTTCCTTTTCAGGATGATAGTTGAAGATAGACTTCAAATCTGAGCCGACATGACCCTTTATGTGATTGCCCATAGAATTATCATCATCACTCCGTTCATGCTTGGAGGATCCATGTCCTAAGATACTATAGATATTTTTCTTCAATAATTCGAAAGAAGCAAAACATAATGGTAGGGTTGTCCTACCTGATTTGAAACCGTCTTCAATTTCATTGCCAACATATGGTTGTATTTCAACGCAAGCAATAGGGTCTTCAAGCGCATGAAAAGAATGTTGTGACATCTTGTCATTCTACTCCATTGATCTAGCATGGATTTTCATAAGCACATATTATTTTTCTTCGATGATGATTTTAGGATTTTCTTTCAGCAATTTGAAATAAGAAAAGCATAGAGGTAAGGAATTCCCTTCAGTTGATTCAATACTTTCTTCTTTGTAATTGTGATATGCAGCCTGATTGCTTTCATTATACTGCTAAAAAGGAACATGTTCTGATAGAGAACATGTGGTTGATTGTTCCAGAGGGTCAACATCATAATCATCATATTCATCATATATAGGAAAATCATTAACATATGCCATGTCATCTAACAAGAACAAACTTAGAACATCAACCTGTTCTTCAACAAGCTGATTTTCACACTCATATTCTTGACTATCTACAAATGAATACATAAAAAGATCAGCCCTCTGTTCATCATGGGATGGATCAACACCTCCTCTTTCAACAAGTGGGATGTAATTTTTTGCAAAATCATTAGCATTGGAAACTTCAAGAGGACCTATGATATTGTCAATTCTATGCTCAAGATTCCAATCAACTATTTTCTGTTCATATTCACTTTTATGTCCTTGAACATTCAACCCCTGATTTTGGGTTTGTTTACATGCTTGGATGTTGTGTTGAATGTCTTGAGCATCACTAAACATTTGTTGTAAGGGCCCAGGTCTTCTTTCCATCAAGAGGAAAGAAAAATTCGGATGAAGAGCAGTTGCATAATGGAGCATGGCAGCAGCTTCAGAGGGTTGAATTTCTTTGGACAAATTATAATAGACGCTAGAGAAATTTCTACTGAATACAGAAATAGATTCATTGTTGCGTCTTTTCAAGGCATAAAACTCAGTGAGTTACAGCTCTAAGGATTTCTCCTTGCCCCAAAATTTAAAAAAAAAAAACTTCTCCAATTCCACCCATGAGCTGATGGTTTTTGGGTGTAAGTGTTGAACCAGTGTTTGGTGTCTCCTTTCAAGGATTGAGAGAAAACTCTCATACACACATCATCGTGGTCAATCTCGAATAAATCTATAAAATGCTCAAACCCTTGAATGTTCTTTTTAGTAGATATGATACCCGATTCTCCGTCGAACACAGGTAGGAACTCATAGTAATTTGGAGGGAAATCATGAAGGGTTTGGGGTAGCTTTAAGGGTATATATCAATGTCGGGCCTTAGGGGGTGTTAGGCCAAGAATAGTGGGAGAGACATTGGTCTAAGTCTCATGGGATTCATCAACTTGGTCATTTTCATTATGTGGCATAGGTGAAACCTTTTTATCAGAACCAGCGACAAGGTGAGGGTATGCATGTGCAATGTATAGAGGAGGAAATATAATTTTAAGTCTTTCATGATCGTTATTAAGATACAATAGGTAAAAGAAAGTTTGTTTGGCATTTTCAAGGAAGGAGCAGAGGCAACTTAAAATGAAAAGTAAAATGCTTTGTAAGAGGTCCCATTTTGAGTACCTGTTTTCCCTCATGATGCCCTTCCTTTCCCCTGTCAAGGGGTTTCATATTTCAGTGAAGTTTCTATCTCGCGCTTGAAGTATTAAGAGCAGGGTCGCCTCTTGGAAATTTAGGATTATTTTATCAGTGGGGTCACCTTTGAACCGAAGTGGAGTCACCAGATCAGGAATACAGCCAATGTGTGCCTAAGTGTATGCCGCTCTCATACCCTAGAACTCAACCATAACGTTCTTCCCATGGAAAAAATTTTAATTTCATCCCCGGAAATGACGTCAGAATGTTAGCACTCTGTAAATTTTGTCTGGTTGAATAGACAGATGACAGAGGTAACTGTTTCAACCAGCTTTAGAGCTGAGGCACTAGCCTGCTCAACTCAGAGAGGGCTCTCTCGTGTCACTTGATACATCTATGGAAATCAGTGGCTATAATTGGTTTGTTTTGGGGTTTTAATAAATTTGTTGTAGAGCTGAAGATGACCTTTGGGATATGGGGTCAAGAATGTAGGATGCATTTCCAAATCCTGAAAATAATAAAGAGGAAAAGGCTAAGTGAGGAAGTGACTTCTGAGTTTATGCTTGAAAATTTTAGATGGTATCAGAAGAAAAGAAACACACAACTATTATCAGAGCATTATAGTAATGAATTATGAAATGGTTTAGAAGAGATTAACATAGTCTAAATCGCCAAGCCGAGAGCATTAAATAGTGAATTCTAGACTTTTAGTTTCTCAATTTAGACAGAAGAAAGAAAAATGAAAGTACAGAATAACAGGAATCACACACTATGAGAGAAAACGAGACTCATAACACCACCAATTAGAATCTTTTCATAAAAAGTCCCAAAATATTCCTCTACACCCATGTATTCATTCCATCCCCAGAGATTTATAAATTTTTCCTTCACAGAGGGCAGGATCCTCTTTTATCCATGCTTTTATACTCGTGAGGCCAAGCATATATAGAGGAATTTCATATGGAATTTAAAACGTTCTGACTTCCTCATAATTCTAAAAACATATACAAGTTACAAAAAGGAAGAACAATTGTATTGTTTTAAGGGACCATTAGTAATCGGTCTGTCATATCAGGACTCCCTTCTCTTAAGCTGACATCTATCCAAAGCTATCTGAAATACACCAAAATTTTACCTGAGGATTCACCTCAGCTTGGCGATTTCCTCCTCCAGGGTACTCCACCAATCGAAATTTTCCTCGACGCTCTCTATCATCTCAGTTTTGGCCTCTGATTTCCTCCTTTTTCTCCTCTTCTTCTTTGCGACTGGGTGTCAGGTGTTGTTTACGTGTTCATTTATGACAAGATCCCTCATAACGGGGTTTAATTTTACTCCTGACTCTGTCTCAGTTTCAGGTTCAGTATGAAATTTAGTCGCCAGCATCTGCAAGACCCATCTTTCATTCTTGCTTATTAACCTGTCTGGTACCTTAGCTGAGAACCCAGTCGCGCCAGACACCATTTGACGGGTATTATCCATGCCTTCTAGACTTCGTAGAGACCTTGATTTGGCCACCCTTTGAGTTTACAGAATTCAGGAGCATAGGCTGAGCTTGTTTTCTTACGCATAAGATGACAATTTCCCATAATAGGATAAAATGATTCATATCTGAGATTTGATGGTTTGTGTACTTTTCTCACGAATTACTGTCATAGTACCTTGGTGTGCCACGCTTCATCAATCCACTTCGAATGATGAGCCTCAAGTTATTTATGCGGCGACGTTCTTTTGGTACGTCATCTGGGAAAGTACCTAGACTGGTGATGTGAGGTGATCTGACCAATCACCATCCTCCCTGTGAGCTATCGACATGACGTTTTGAACCATGTGACATAGAGGCCATGGAAAAGTGGTTTCGGGAAACCTGTCGTCTCCCCCAATGCATGTGTAAGAGTGCCACGTGTTCCCCATCGAAACCAGAGTAGTATTCCCCGGTCTGCCTTCGCGATGTTAATTTTCATGCTATTTGTTTGTCCGATGTAGGCTTTGACCGTAGATCTGAGATTCTTCAAGATCGACGGCCCGCCAAGCTTATCCCTTACCACTTCTTCTACATTCATTCATATGCCACGGAATATAGTCGAGCGCCCTAAACTATCGCGCCTCTATTGTGGTATAGCATCTCGCTAAACTTCAGAAATTTTTAGATCCCGATAAAAATTGTTAGGGTGATAACAAAGTGGAGTAAGAGAAAGCAATATGTTGGATGAGGAGATCGAGGAAGATAGATCAACAAGGAATATGGATCGTGGACAACTCAACAACTGGAAAAATCCATCGGTAGAGGATTTGGATTACCTCACGGGAAAGAAGGAAAGACAAGTTGGTGAAGCCCTAAAAAAGTGGGTCAAATTGATGTAGGGTTTAGGTATCTAGGGTTTTGACACCTAGGCTTCGGCCTAAGGCTGTCCATGAGATATTTTAATGTATAAATAAAGGTCAAGAGGACTTGATATGGGTTCAATTATGTGATGATGAGTGATTTTTATTATTTCTAAGAGAGAAGTATTGTGTGGAGAGAGAAGTCTGTGTTGTAAGATCTGTCGCTGGGTGTGAAGATCAACCCTGTAGCTGGGTGCGCAGGTAAGGGAGATAGAGAAAAGAGAGAAGGAGAGATATTTGCAAGCAAAGAGCACTGATAGAACTGTAATATTTCACTTAATGTATTATAAAGCACAGTTCTATGGACGTATCCCTAGGGAGAGGGTGAACCACGCATATCCTATTCTTGTGTGTGATTGATGTTGTGTTCTTTACTTTGCTCCCCTGATGATGCATTAGTATGTTAGATTTGATATATAACTGTGTGAAGTAGGTTTGTGTTTGGGATAGAATAATTGGATCTCCATGTGTGATTGCCTTGATCCCACTTGCATTTCCTCTGGTTGTAGACACATGTGTCTTGCAACCCCCTATTGCTACTTCGAATGAGACTTCATCTTCTTTGCAGATGTTGTTGGAAGGGCTAGTAGTTAGGGCTTGTCGGTGCGCTATTAAAGTTGAACCTTGGCTCTACCCCTATACCAACACTTCACCTGAAGCTCTTATTTCTCTCTTTCATAGGCAACTACACTGTCCTGCACTTCTCGTAACTCTACTAGGACTTTGTCTTTCTCCTTTTGCAAATCTTTTGTATCCTTCTCCTTCTCTTCTTGATCTCTCTGGAATCGAGATTCTATTGCATTAGCAAGCCTTCTTAGCTCGGTTTCTCTTTCAGTGATGATTTCTCTCTATTCCATTTTGTATGCCTTCAAACCTACCTCCAATACTTTGACCTGTTCTGGAGGTATTCCTTTAAGGTTAACCTCGACATCCAATTTGGGGCTAGCCTGTAGTGTTGCGGGGGTGGGAAACTTGATGCTATACTGGGGGAGAGTGATCCAAATCCTTGGTTCACCCTGTAGAGTTGTTTCATACCCCAAGTCTGCAGTATGTGATGAGGAAGGCACAGACGACGCAGTAGGCATTGCACGAACCAAGCGAACAACATGTTTCACTTCCTTCAACTTCCTCTCAATCCTTTCATATAACTCCACATGTTTCTCTTCATAACTATGCAACATGTCTTCATAAGTGTCCTCCATAGCTCCATGGACCAGTCTAATGTCATCGTTAGTGAGATTGGATTCCAACTGTGGCTTATTGGCGCACATTTTCTTCCTTGCTAAAGGTTTCTTCAGAGTAACTTTACTCTTTTGTGGGGTCACTATCCCAACAAGGGGATCTTTAGGTGGTGGAGTGATAGCACCTGTGAATGGTGATGTAGCTTCACCTCCTCCTTGCTCTTCTTCTCCTTCATCTCCTCCTCCCTATCCTTTTTCTTCCTCTTCTCCTCTTCTTGGTGAGCTAGACCCACTATCTCCAGAGGTTTCCTCTTCTTCCTCTTCGTCGCTCTCTATGTCCTGGAATTCAACCTTCTTTTTTCATTTCCTCTACTTCTTTGTCCCACTGGATTGTCTGACATGTTCATCTCGTGTAACCATAAACATTCCTATAGTATAAGTGTTGGATAACTCTGCATCGACGATAGGTACAATAAATTATTTTGGCCAGTCCTTTATAATTTGTTCCATATCCATGATCTTATACCATGACTGCAATATTTCCTGGTGCTCATATCTTTCCACGGTGATTTAAATGAAGTGGGGATCAACGCAGAACTTCGTTATGGGCCGATACTGATGCAGGGTATGTGGTTTCATACGAGGGAATGCTTCAATGGTGACTTTCAATTACTGATAATATCTGTGAAACACGACATTAGGATGCCACTGCTTCGTCATGTCATTGGTATACCATAGGGTGGAAAACTACATGGCCAGGGACTCTGTAGGTTCAATCTCTAGGAAAGTAGCTCCTTCATGCATCTACCAAGCCACAAATGCAATCGGGATGACCAACCAACTATAGTGAAACTCATATCCTAAGTCTTGGGATTCACGCAAATCTTTTTCTAATGCGTTGGCGAGGTAGTTCACATAGTTCATCTGCGGGCCTTTCACATACTTTCTTGCGAGGTCCACCATAGACCCGGTGACTTGTGTGGGGCGGTTCTTCCTCACTATATTGCCAGCTAAGAGTTGACAAGCAAGGTGCACTACACCATCCTGTATGGAGGCTATTTTGTAACCACGCTTCCCATTTTCTACCTCTCCATAGGTTTCTTTGATGCGTTGTGATAAAGAATAGTCTGAGTTCTTCCCTGGGTAGAATTATTATGGGTCAGGACCCTTCAAACTTAAACCTGTGATCCGTTAGATCAGCGTCGGATCCACAAAAATTATTTTTTCAAGCCATATATATCCACCATGATAGCATGGAAGAAGGAGTTTAACGCAAGAGTTAAACTCCTGGTGGCGGCCAAAATGTGGAATCTTCATTACGTTTAATATGGTTGACTGCACCAACTCCTTGATCCATGGTTGCGGGATGATGTGAGGTTTCCTTCCAGTTGTCTTCATTAAATAACGGTGAGGAGATATCGTGGCGTATTTCTTCTGGTCTCCTAGGTTGAAGTCATTGTGCTTCAACAACGGGATCTTCCCTAACTGACTCCCTACTATGTGAATTCCTTTCGGAGTGTACGCAATGAAAATAGAGTACTCGAAATCACGACGGATACTGCAACCAGCTGCCTCACAACTCTCGATAAAATCAAAGGAAGAAGGGTCTAGGTACCAGGTGCAGTTGAAATTGGGTAACAGACATAGAAAAGACAGTCTGCACACGATAGGGAGGGATAGAGAAAAAAGCACAGGCTTCTCCTCACAATATGCAGTCAGAGTAATACAGAAGGCTCAACCCTGCAGTGACTCGGGATGAGTCACATGTGAGTGTTGGGGGCCTTTTGTCTCTTGGTCATGTATTGAGGAAGAAAGTGAAGGTTAAGGAAGAATAAAGACAAAGTATGAAGTGCGCGGAAGGCACACAAACCAAGGAAGGGTCAAAGTGGTTAAATAAGCATAAAAGAAGGAATGAAGTAAAGGAAAGCAAGTCGTTGAAAGAGAATATAAAGGAAGACAAAGAATAAAATAAGATAGATCGTGGACAAGTCAGCAAGTGGAATAAGACACTAATGAATGCTTTGGAGCACCTCATGAAGAAGAAAGAAGAACAGGTCGACGAAGTCCTTAAAATGAGGGTTATGTGGACCCAGGGTTTTTGGCACCAGGGCTTCTATCCATGGTTTTCTAAGAGTCATGGAATGTATAAATAGAGGTCTAGAAGAGTTGAGATAGGAGGTGGTAGTGGTGTTGAGATGTAAAAGTTTATGTTTTAGGGAATTCTTGTATTTTGGGTCTTTAGTTGGGTGTGAAGATCGACTCTGTAGCTGGGTGCACAGGGATAAGAAATAAAGAGGGAGAGAGAAGGATCTGAAGTTGAGTGTGTATAAAGAACTGTATATCTTCATCTATTCTATCAATAAACATAGTTTTGTGGATGTAGCCCTAGGGAGAGGGTGAACCATGTAAAATCTTGTTGTTCCATGTGGTTGATGCTTTGTTATTTACTACCTTTTACACTACTATTGCACTATTATTTTTTCTGTCGAAGATAAAAAGATATAACTTACTTCACAAAGTTAAGCATAATATTGTTATGAATCTCTGAGCTATTTTGCATTGTTTTTTTGGAATCATCTTTCATTTCCTCTGGTTGTAGACACATGTGTCCTGCAACCTTCCTATTGCTACTTTGGGTGAGACTTCATTTGCTTCGCAAGTGTTTCTGTAAGGGCCATTAGTTAGGGTTTGTTGGTACGTTGTTAGAGTTGAACCTTGGGTCTTCCCTTGTGACAACTTTGCAAAAACCCTAACCCTAGCGTCATTAGGTCTTCCTTGCATGCACGCCTCACATGCTTCCCTTGCACGTGTTGCATTTCCTTCCAGCTGTCCTTTCTTTCTTTCATGCTTCTCTTCCCAAAAATAGTTATTTCCCCTGACTGGGTCTGCGTCCAATAGGCCCCCAACACTGACATGTGCTTCGTCCCGAGCCACCTAGAATTTGTGTGCTTCTTCAAAAGCTCCTGCGAGAGTCTAGAACTTATCTATGAGTCCCCTTGCTTGTGTTTGAGCCTGCACAGCCTTTTCTCTGAGCGGGTACAACACTTGCAATGTAATCTCCTTGTTGATCATTTATGTGCACTCTGCCTAAATTTGCGCGATGTTCTTCTTTGCCTCATCTGCCTACACAATGACTTTCAATGCTAGCTTTTGGAGAGGTTCCATTTGAGATTCTCGATCCTTCTTCTGTGTCTACACAACTATGAGCTCTGCTTGCAGCGTCTTAATGCCTTGTACTCCTTTGAGGCGCTTAGTGATCTTCATCATTTTCTACATCTACTTGAGGTCCTGAATAGTTGCACTTATCTTTTCCTTATCCTGGTCCCACTATTGGACCTATTGATCCTCCTCCAGCTTTGTTCATAGTTGTTTTGCTCTATCGAACAAGTCAACAGATGCACTACCTTGTTGTTCCATTTCCTCCATCTGTCTTGTTGCTTCCTACTTCCTTTGTTCCTTCACCTTTGGGGGAGTGGTAGGGATGAGTTGTTCCCGGAGGTTCTCGATCTCCTGCCTATATTGATCAATTGTTTCCACAGTCTGATCAATTTTTTGCGTTGTCGTCGACTCTGCTATTTGCGCACTTCTTGGAATTTTGTCATAGGATACAACCACTCCCTGCTCGATCCTATTCACACATTCTTTCTCACATTTGGTCTTGAGATTGAATTTCTTGAGAACCAACTCCAAATCCTCTTTGCTTTCCTTGGTGTGCTGTAATTATGTTGCATATGTTCGTGTGCAGGACTGCACCTACTGTGCAACACTAACTTGTAGTTTTTATAGTGCCTTGGTTGGTATCTACCCCATGACCAACTGTATCTGCACCAGATATTTCAATGATATCTGTCCTACAATCTCATCCACGCGCAACATACTAGGTGTAACGTAGAAACTCGATCTCGCCTATGCTATCATCTGAATCATATCCTGTTCACTAGGTTCAGCCTTGGCTCCCGCTTATGATGCTGTGAGGAATGAATTTATTCCTCTGCCTGCCCTCTGCACTTTTATGATCTGTTCTAGGACCTTCATCATGTCGTCCAACTCGTCCTGAATTATTTCCCTTTGGTGTTGGGCATCTTCAAACTCCTCAAATGCCCAGTTGTGGACTCTTTTAGCCACGAGGTCCATGACATCCTCGATTATTGTATATTCCGACGATGTCTTGTGTGCCTTGGAATTCTTGCGCGCACCCCCAGTGTGTATGATTGACCTCTCGGTATGAATTTGTTCCTATTGGGTGGAACTTGATGTGGTTCCTTGTGCTGTCTCATACACTTTTTCCTATTCTTTTGGTGCCTGGGTGGTCTCCTTTTTCCTCACCTAGCTACCTTTGTTTGGCGCACCCCCTTTATTTTTTTATGTCGGCTTGTAACTTGGATTTGTCTTCTTGGGCACATTTTTATCTTCGACATGTGTCTATTCTTGGCTTGCATCAGCCTCCTTATCCATGGGAATATCTTGAATCAGAACTAGAACTCTCAATTCATCTTGTCAATCCTTGATAGCCATCTCTATGTCCTCTTCCTTGACGCAATATCGTAGTTGTATCCATTCCTTTTTGGGATCCATTCATGCTTGGATCTAGATTGTATGCCTGGTCACTTTGAAATTGGTGATGTCCCAATATTGTGCGACCACTTCTAGAGTAATCCATAAAGTGTTGGCAATGATTTCATGCAGGTCGTTGTAATACCCTGTGAACATGCATGCATTTTCACTTTTAGTTTTGGTGTCTGAAGTGCTCCACAATGATATGTACCATGCTACGCGGCAACGACTGGTTCGTTTACAAAATTATGTATACTTGGGCTCCCTCCATCCGACCAAGGCGATCAAGATGAGTAGCCAAGAGTAGTGAAACTTTGTCCCCAGGTCCTGCACATATTTATAGTCCTCAAGGAACAAGTTTAATAAATACGGGGCCCATCTAAGCATAGTGCCCTCTGTGCACTGTGTTGCAACCACGACGACCCTGGCAGGGACTTCCTCCTTGCGTCACTTCGTGAAAAACTTGCATGCCATGAGTTTGGTGGCTAGCCTTTTTGTTATATCATTGATGTGCTTGATGATGATTTTGCACGACCCTCTTTATGTGCCATATGTCTTCTTCATATCCTCCACCCACACCTTCTCCTTTGTATTGTCATCGAGGAACTATGCCAGACTCTCCCCCAGATATGGCATCCCTGTAATAAAATAAAAGATCCCTACACCTATCGAGACAAGCTCTTCCACCCATGGGTACCCTCCATGGGTGACTGCCATCAGCTTCTTGATGCAGTTGTTTACGTCGTAGCCCCTTCCAAAGTGTGGGATATCCAATAGGTTTAGAATCTCGGTGTTGGCCAGTCTATTTGCCCACTATTTTGGTTGGAAAATTGGATCGACAAAGGTTCATGTATCCACACTGTCCAGGTAAACTTTCTTTTCAAATTCATGAAACTTGTCTATGTCAGCCACATCGTGGTCCACGTACCGTAGTTTTTCCATGCATCCTAACAGGTTAACTGTGATATGCACCCTTTCTAGAATGCGCGGTAAGACTATGGTTGTTGCAGCCTGCCTGCGCGGTGATCTTGCTACTGGTTTCCTTCCTTTCCACTATGGTGGTTAACTCAAGGTTCCAACCTACATTATTCTCTCCTCTGGTCGATCGATGACATCTTCTACTATACCCTCCTTTTGTTGCTTCAACGTTGTTGTGTGTGACCTTCCTGGAGCGATCGCTTCTATCTAGTTTGGGACAATCCCATTAACCCTCAGAGCCTCTTCAAGGTTTTTCAGGGTGCGAAGGATTGCCTGTGTCCTTGGCCTACTGCCCTTGTCCCATTTTCGACATATCAATGTCCATGCCAATTATTTTTGTTTGTTGGGTTTCCTCCACCACGGGTCTGGCGATCGCTGGTTCCATATTGGGTGAAGGGATTTCATCCAAGTTGACGAATTCGATAGTTCGTGCATGTTTTGGTTTGATTCCCTGTGGCTGTTGTGGTGCTCTAAGATTGCTTCGAGGTCATCTGTAGGCCTGGCTTATTGCACCTAGCTTGGGTGGTGCCATGGTGGTTCACATTGATTTCCGCCAAGCTAGTTCATTCTGTAACTCTTGCTAACTCACTCTCTACACCATATACTATGACACTCTATGCTTTCTCAACATCCCAATAACCCTTATGTTACCCGCATGCTTTCTTTATATAGAAATTGTGTGAAACTTCTCGGAGAAGTTACCTGAGTTGTGGTTTAAATGAATTGGTGCTTCCCACGTACCTACCATTGAATTCCCTTGACATCGCCAGTTGGAACAATGAACGCGACGCCACGTCGAACATTCTTGTCATTCAATTTTGATAGACACCGCCAGTTTGCACCTATTTTTTGTAACCGTCATTTTTCCAATTTTTCGCCTTTTTCTGACCGTTGGTCCTTTTTCCGGCGTGCTAACTGTGCCAAGTGCGTGTTATGTTGTTTGTCCAGTGCACGTGGAAATTTTATTTTCATCGCGCTACCTCTACTTTGGTTGGGTGTTGACTTCTGATGTCTGGCGCGGTAACCCCTTTGTTGTTGCACGCAGTCCTTTATTGTCTGGTGCATTTTTTTTTGTTTTGTTTTTTTGCTAGGAGGTCGATTGTCCTTATAAAGTTTCAGTCGAATCCCATTGATAATTCCTCTGAGTATTTTCCTCCTAAATCCTTCAATTGTACAACTCCCCCATCTGTAACAACCTTTACTTCATATTGTCCCAACTAATGCATTTTGATTCTTCCTGGGTGTTGAAGAGATTTATTGCCGTACACCAAAACTAGGTATCCCTCATTGAAATGTTTCCTCTTGATATGTCTATCATGCCAAGTTGTGTCCCTTCTTTTATGTACCTCTTGGTGAAACCCTGCTAGAATCCTATCTTCTTCCATGATCATCAGTTGACATAGCCTTTCTTGTACTGCACCTCACTCCGTCATGTTAGTAATTGGTGCATTCTTTAGTCCAAAAGGCATGACTGTTTACTGGTAGGACCCCCATTCTGTGGCAAAAGTGGTTTTGTACCTATCTTTTGGGGCTCTCTTGATCTGATGGTATCCTGAGAATCCATCTATGAAACGAGTATGGTAAGGGTAATGTAGGCAAGCATCATTCAACTTCCTCAGGTCAACACATATCCTTATCTCTCCCTGCTTCTTCTCTTGAACTACCATAGGGCTTACCCATTCAGATTCCTCTACTGGTTCTATGATTCCAACCTCCAACATCCTGTCAAATTATGCTTTCACTTTTTGCCTATATATTGGGTTTATTCTATAGGGTCTCTATCTGATCGGTCTTGCCTCAGATCTGAGAGGTATCTTCATTTCACCTAGCTATCCTTATATTCCTTTCATTTCCATGAATTTTTTTGGGAACAGGTCATTGTACTCACACAGTAACTCTGTTATGCTTTCTACTTTTTTCTAATCCCAGTAATCTCCAATGTTGGCCATTTTGGGATTCCCAGCTGTCCCAATGTTGACTTTATTCACCTTGATTGTCATAGAAAATAATTTTGATTCCAAAGTTGGAGCTTCCACCTCTCTTTCACCTTCAAATTTCGTTATCTAAATGTTTTTTGGGTCATATTCATCTGATGCTTCTTCCTGCACATGGTAGCATCATAGTAGTTATTTTACCATCTATATGTTTTGATGTTGCTCTTTTGTCATGAGTTCAAATTCTGATTCTTTAATGAATATCACCCATGTGATTCGCTTAAGTTTTGAGTCTATGTTGGGTTTCTCATGCTCAAATGAGAAAGTGATTATAAAATTTTGTTGTAATGCTGTCAAGTCTATAGTTCCTCTGCACAATTCCTGGTCTGCATACCAGTTTGTTGGAATCACTTCTAATGTGTGAATACAATTATGAGTCCATTCCTTTGGTGGGGTCATCCTCCATAGTGTTATGCACTTCTCCAAGTGTTCCATTCATACCCCTTGTCCATCATATTTTTGCAGTTGGTTTGTTTCTTGTTTTGTGCCAAATCTGATGCGCAGTAACCGCTTACATTGGTACCAATCCTTGATTGTCTCTTTGTGCGCACCCCACCATATTGTAGGTATTGCCTTGAGTGCTATATCCAGGGATAAGAGCCTCCGATTTTATAACACTTCATCTTCGTATCATGTTAAGAATTCTTCTAAGCCATTCAATCCATGGAAGCTGGGAGGTTCCCTTATCTCCGTACCTACCCATCTTACTGCGCAGTCTATTCTTGTGCATCTTCTTGTGGAGACTTCGTGTAACCTCTACTACCAATTCTCTAAGCATGTATCTGAGTTTGACGCACATGACGTGATACTTCTCCAACTAAGTACCCCATCTGCAATTGGATTTATATAATCTTCTTCTCATGCAGTTGTTTTGTACAACTGGTTAATTTCCTCCATGTCTAGGCAAGTAGGTTCTACAAACCTTTCCCCTTCAGAAGGGTCCAATGGCGCAATGAATCTGTAGTCTCTTGACTCGAATATCATATTCCTCATATTCCAGTTGATTATGGCTTGATTTTCAAACGTCCAATCCAATCCCAACAGTGTTGGATAAGGTGTTGTGCCATCCACTATCTCTATCACTTTGAAATCATCTTTAGTGCGCACTCCATCCAAATCTATTGTCACCCCCTTTAGTCTCCCAGTTGGTAGAAATCTATGTTGATTTTCTAGTTTCATTTGAAAAGGTGAATATCCTAATGTGGGATCTCCCATACATTTCCATGTCTTCTTGGGTAACACATTTACTTCAGATCCTAAATCCAGTATAATATCTCCCATGTTGAAATCTCCAATGTTGGCGTTCAGTCAAAATTCTCTTCTTGTTCGCCTCCTTGTATGCAGATGATTAATTGTTTTTTGTTCTATCTTTCATTCTATCTTTGTGCTACATCTTTCTAGCATATTTTTTAACACTTTAATAGATGATGGATCATTTAGTAGTCTAACATGGGATTGCAAAAAACCCTTAATCGTACTTACTTTTCCTAGGGGTTGTGCTTCTTTGGTGTGATCTAGCGATGGAGGCATCTCATAAGCTGGTACTTCCTAATTTTGTTGCGCATTTGATGTCAATGCAATGTTCGGCTTCAAGAATTCTTGTCTAGCCTGCTTGAATATCTCCTTTTCATTATGTACATCAAACGACTTCTTCGGTTCGAAATTCTTATTCACCCATTGGTGTTGTACTAGATCTTGTCTTATTGCGTCATTTCCTATCTCAGCTCCTCCATGTGTAACTATGTTGATGTTCCTTCTGTCATCCCTTTCTTCCACCAAAATCCACTGAACATTCTGAATGTTTTGATTTCTCTTTTCCTGGATCTTCCACAATAGTGTAGGACATTATTTTGTGTCACGATCTGATGTGCGACAATACATACATGTCGCAGGTGGAAGTGGACATTCTCTTGCATAATGTCCTGGTTGTTGACAGTTGTGGCATACCACTGGTCATCTGCCTCTTCCAAAGCCTCATCTTCCCCTTCCTCCACCTCTGTAGCCAACTCTATCTCCTCATGGTGCATTGTACTGGGGCACCTGGTTATACTAAGCATGATTATAGTGTGGTTGTGTAGTATTGTACTACGGTTGCGCAATGTTATATAGTTGGTGTGCAGTGTTATACTATGGTTGAGCAGTGTTATACGGGGATGATACTTGTTTAAACTGTGGTGCGGATTTCCCGATCATCATTTATGCCTACACCCTGTAATCATCTGATGTTCCTTTCCTCATCAGGTCCATGGTCCTGCAATCTTTGTCATCGTGGCCTACTGACTTGCAAAAGTTGCAATATGAACTCTTAGGTATTGTCTAGTATTTATGCATCATTGGGCAGTGATATGGATCATGCCCCAGTTTCTTACATATTTCACACCATAGTCCTCTTATTGGCAACGGGTTTGGCATTCATGCTGCCATGTGTTGTGCAAATGTTGGGAATTCATTCTTATGGTATCCTTCTGTCCTACATGTGGTGCACCAAACATATTCTCTTTTGTCCTTACCTTTTTTCTGGTTTAGATGGAATGTTAAGTTCTTTAGATCCTCCTTCAGCTCCTCTATGGCTATATTTTTCTTTTGATATTGGTTCTCTTCCAGTTGTAGGGATTCCTTTAGATCTTTTTCTTGGGTTTGAAACTTCTGGTGTCGCAAGAGGTATTTCAAGTGTGGTAGTAGTGAATTGACAAAAAAATTCCTATGTTGGATATCTGTCATGACATACTTTATCTTTCCCTTCAATCGTTTGAATCTCTGGTCAATATCCCATATAGATTCTCCTAGTTTCTATATAATCTCTATCATTTCATTCATGTATTGATCCTCTGAACTAGGCTTATAGAATTCATTTATCAATATCTTTTTTATATCTCTTATCGTTATGTTTGTCCCTGATAGACTGTTTGCAGCTAAGCTCATGTACCAATCTAGTGGGCGATCTCTTAGCATGATAGATAATTGTGCAAGTTTTAATTTAGTGTCCTCATCTGTGATCTGTTTCACTTCATAGATATTTTCACAAATAAACAAGTTCTTCTCTGGGTCCTCTGACGCCTCTCCTTTGAATTATGGTAACCTGGTGGAGGGATCATGTCCTGCCATCCTGAATGTTGAAATGATGCCTCCGCGTGGTGTAGATACTTGACTAATACTTCCTGAACTAGTTCCCCCAGTTTTTTTTCCCTGTGTATATGTACTTCCTGATGTCTTCCTTCTCCCAAAATTCAGTTGTCTAAATGGTGGTGTTCTTCTTGGTGTATTAGTCGCACATGGGTTTACCACACTGACACTGATATGGATAGGAGTGTTTCCTTCTATTCCCGCTCTTGGACCTCTCGTCTTCCTCTCATATGTTTCATGCAAGATTTTCTCAATCTACGCCACAACTCGGAGATCCTCTACCTCTTCTTCATCACTTTCCAAGCCTTCCCTCACGGCTACGGCTCTCTTCTTGGTGTTCATCTTATATTGGTAGGGTACTCCATCGTGTGTTCTTCCAGTTGTTTCCATGATATTCTTGATCTGTTCCTTGTCCATCATAATTGGGTCCAAGGCCTCTTCATTCTTTCCTTTATCAATTTATCCCTCCATTTCTCCTTCTGATGTCAGTGCTTCCCCCCTTCCCCCATGCACACAGAGAAGTTTAGTTTTCTGATGCCATTGTCATTACACCTTTGTTATATAGTAATATCTTAATAGAAGTATATAATGATATGATATACCTACCTCGAGGTCCCTTCAATAACTCGTGATCTGTTGTGTTGTAATACTTCATTGTATCTACTACAAATTATGTGATAAATCCTACAACAATGCTATCTAACTAGAAATCTATTGCACATCTAAATTTATTATCAACTTGTTGTAACTACGTGATCTCTACAAAATTCCACTCTAGCTATCTGATCTGATTTGTAGGATGGTTGTCTTTCAACCTTACTATACACTCCTACAACACATGTGAAAAATCATAGAAAAATACTTCATGCAAGTCGTTGAATACATACATGTCCAGATATTTGCGCGGTGTCAACTTTGGGTTTCTGTTATCTTTTTTCACAAACTCCAGCTCCTTATTTTTCAACCAGTTCTCTATATATTCCTTCATTGGATTCCATGGTCTCAACATCCCCTTTTATATTCTCATTCTCTTAATGTCTTGTCGTCCGATCTGGCATTCTTTTGACGTGTCTTCCGCAGGTCTCATTCACTCAATCCCATCATGTTCCAACCAACCGACAATAGAACCATTTGTTGGATTTTATGTTATTATACGTTCACAGTTATCTATCCTGATCCTACCTTACTATCATAGATTGACCCAGGTTCATATTTAACAAGATCCCAACAAAATACCTCTAAAACTATCGGCCCCTCTGGTAGACCAGAAGGCAATGCAACACATAGAGTGTACTACATAGTCTCACCCAAGATAGCTCTATGGGTGGCAGAAATACTCAGGTGTTTGCAGCCTGGGAATGAGTAAATATATGTGGTTGTACCTTGTAATCTTTATTTATTCAGTATAACATCTTATCAGAGCAGTCATTATATTCATGCATGTGAAATATTAGATCTAACTAGTTCCTTCATTCATTCATCACACATTCAACACTTAGACACAATAGAGACGCATACATTCAATCACATAACACAAGTGTTACCATGGTTCACCCCCTCCTAGGATACTTCCACAAATATCTGGCTATCAAGCTCTTTATTATGGTTCATTAATATATCACGCCATGCGTGGTTACAATATTGGATCTTACACTCTCAATGGGCTCCTCGTTCCTTCCGAGGTTGACTAGATCGCACCAAGATCCTCAGCCTGCGATCTAACCCTCGAGATTGAGTTGCTCACTGCTTCTCTATCTCACCAACTTACATAATAGTACAGTTCTTACACTTCCATAGTATCCCTCTGTCCTTCTCTCTTTTTTTTCTCTGCCATCTGTCGTCTCTCTTCCCTGTATTTTAAGTAATACTTATTTATATTCTTGGCTCATCGACCATTACAATACATTGCAAAAACCCTAACCCTAGCGTCGTTATCTCTTCTTTGCATGCGCGCCTTGCATGCTTTCCTCACATGTACTTCTTTTCCTTCAAACTGTCATTTCTTCCTTTCATGCTTCTCTTCCAAAAAATAGCCTTTCCCCTGACTGGGTCTGCATCCAACAAGAAGTGTTACAACATTACAAGACTACAGAGTCTTAGAGAGAACTCTGTGACAATGGAAAACAAAAAAAACTTGCTGAATGAACTGAAGGAGAAACTTCATTTATTTTTTTGTTGCTTCCTTTCATATCTTTCTCTACTCTAGGAGCTCTGTCTCTATCAATCCTTCTCCACTCGCTCTAATGACTAACAATCTTGCACACTTTTGCCACCTACCTGCATTCCACATATCCTTTCTGGAATCGAGGTAAAATTAACTACCTCGCTAGCTCATATTTTGTTTTCTCCACGTTTTCTTGTGTTTTTGGCAGTAATCATTCGGGGATATTTCCTGACGATTTCTTTCTTGTTTCTGGTGGGTGTCTTCTTTCTTTCCATTGTGCTTTTTAAAACTTGGACCGGTGTGCATTTGGTAGACCTTGGACTTGGTGCACAATATCAAAACCCTGTCTGACACACACTTCATATCAATCCTCGTGCATTAGCTTGGGTGTAAACAAAAATTGAATGGTTGCGCACAACTTCATTTGTCCATGCACGCTAGATTAAACCAAAACTTTTGGGTGCCAACAATCCCCCACCGCTATTACTTGGCTTGTCCTCAAGCCAACTATCTCATGAATTTTTTTTTGCAATTGTATTGAGTAAGAGAAAATCATCATCAGTAACGAACCAAATCATCAAATTGAGTCGTGGGTGTAGCCAGGTTTGACTAAGAGAAAATCATATGTCCATGTTGTAGTTGCGACCTGACACAACTCCCAAAATGAGTAAAGTAGGCCCCAAGGTAAGTAATGGATCTGTATTTCATTTGGATAGTTGTTCGACTCTTTCCCTCAGAAGGTTTCTATGGTGATGAATGAGGGTTATGTTTAAAGCACGCCATTAGACATTAGCCCCTTCTATTGATCCAGATGGATCTCATTGGCCATCCACATTTTCCACTGAATCACCATTTTGAGCCTGTGGTTTTGATAAACCACTATATTCACCCTTTTGATGGGGAATGGAATGTAATGTCATCTTCATTTGTTAATTATAGACATCATGTAATGATTTTATAGTGGTCATATGTACATGCCTACAGCATAACGTTAATGCACTGGATCCCATTATAACTCCACAATTAAGCACACTCAGGCTAGAGTAGTACTGGGATGGGTGACCACCCGATAATGACTAGTGTTTTACATGCCTATGACATTTTATAAACTTAGTCCAATTTATCCCACACGCATCATGGGAATTTGTCTCCTCTCACTCTTTCATATATAATTCAGGTGAAGGAGTCCCTTTAAGCATGCAATGGAGTGTGATGTAAAGCTTGTTGTGAATGAAGCATAGCCAACATATCCTTCCTTTCATAGATAGGCTACCCCATTCTTCTAGTTTGTGTTCTATGATGTTTTTCTATCTTATTCAGTAATAGAAGTTGGGTCTCACTATATTTCTTTGTTCTCTTCTATATTTTTATATATTTCATTGTTATATCGCGGTTATATTTTTCTCTTCATGTTGTTCTCGAAATAATCTAGATCAGTGGTATCAGAGAAGTCTGCTCCCTTTTATTTCTCAGAGCAGAACCACGACGAGGTCAGGGTATAGAGATTTGGGTCTCGAGCTAGTTTCTCTTGAGGACAACCTCTCTCACTAGCCCAAGTGACCTCCCATGGAAGAATAAAATAGATATGACAAAGCATGAGATCCTTTCAAGATGTTGCTCGAGGAAGGTCTCGTGTGACAGAGGAATGATATGATGGACAACTTTGCTCAAATCCTTCGAAGACTATTGATGGCGGAGGCTGAGGCATCTTTGACAAGAAGCCATTTCGCAAGTGTGACACCCTTCAAGGTACAAGTCAATTTTTATATCCCCTTATTTTAAGGCCAGATAGATGCAGATGCTCTAGAAAAATGGTTGAATCTGCTAGAAGGTTATTACTCTATCCAAAACAATTCTGATAGTGAAAATATCACCTCCACGCTCCTTAAATCCCTTCCCCATGTCAGAGATAGGTGGGAAGGTTACTAGGAGAGGTACATTGTGGATGAATCTACACTATTTTGGAGAGAACCCACTTGGTTGGCCTTTGTAGATGCCCTAAATGATGAGTTCTACCATATCATAAGCTATGATGACCAATACATGAGATGGACAACTCTATGTTAGAAAAGAGACCAAGTAGTGCCAGAGTATACCGACATCTTCCATACCTTGCACTCAAATATAGGTATCAAAGACTCCAAGCGACACCTGGTTTTGAAGTATTGCAGTGGTCTACATAGGTACATCCAAACAGAGATGGATTTCTTGTACATTTCCTCGCTGGGAGAAATTGAGAAAAAACTCAATTAGCAAAGTAAGTGGGAGAAGCATGGAAAATGAAACTCTAACTCACATAATGAAGGACAAATAAAGGAAGGCCAACCTAAAGAGATCCAGCCCTAGATGTAGGAAAATAAGGGTAACGAGAAGTCTAAGAAAGACATTGGAAATTGGTGTGAGTTCCACAAAATCCCTTCGCACAACACTGATGAATGTCACTCAATACAACCATTGGTGGCCAAGCTCAAATACAAAGAGTTGAACCTCGACTTGGACCTTGATTCAAAAAATAATAAAAGGAGATAGATCATTGATGTAGAACCCACTTTTATTGTCGCAAATGAAACAATCCAACCAAAATACGATCCTGAGGAGGGGGAGCGACTCTTCCATTCACATATGTGGGTGAAGGGGACCCCATTGCATTTTATTTTTCATAGTGGAAGAAAAAATAACATCATCTCAGTAGTGTTTTTCAAGCGATTGGATTTTCCAACAATACCACACCCACAACCATACAACATCTGATGGCTTCGCCAGGGTCAATATCTTCATGTAAGCCAACAATGTCGCATGTCCTACAACACCAAGCCCTTCAAGGATGAGGTATTGTGTGATTTTTCCCCACTAGAAGTTTGTGATGTTCTATTAGGCCAACCATATATGTGGAGGTGTCATTCTATTTATGAGTCTCGACCTCATAGCGTTATTGTTTCTCTGGGGGGTCAACTATACATGATACTGGAGGTAGTTATGACTATTGTCCCACCAAAATAATGCCACAAAGTAATCTCTCATACTACAAAGTTTATCCTCTTCGCAATTTGATCAAAAGGTGAATATAAGGACACTGCAACCATTGCAGCCTCATTCCAAGACCTTTATATTCATCATAAGTAGATCGACAAGATTGTAGAAGAGTACCAAGATGTTCTTGTTGCATCTACACGGGTGCCTCCACACTTCCCAATCAAGAAAGGTTATAACAGATCCCTTCATACTCTTCATGCTACATCTTCACCAACACAGTCATCCCACACTCAGGTAGATCATGCAGCTATATTGGTTGAATGGATCCAACCCCTCCAACAACAGGTTCATGACAACCTTCAACAAGCTAAGCAGGGCAACTTCTTCAGCAAGGCAAGCAACACACCAAGATTCTGATCTAGCAGAAGTCTCCCCGTCTCCTAAGGGAACTTGACGCAATGGGGATCATTACTTCCTAAGGGGGGAGGAATGATCCAGATGGATCTCGAGGGGCATCCACCTTTTCCACTGAATCACCATTTTGAGCCTGTGGTTTTGATAAACCATGATATTCACCCTTTTGATGGGGAATGGAATGTAATGTCATATTCATTTGTTAATTATATACATCATGTAATTATTTCCTAGTGGTCTTATGTAAATTCCTACAACATAGCGTTAATGCACAAGATCCCATTAGAACTCTGCAGTTAAGCATGCTCAGGATAAAGTAGTATTGGGATGGGTGATCGCCCGAGAAGTCCTAGTGTTTTACATGCCTATGTCATTTTATAAACTTATTCCAATTTATCCCACATGCATCATGGGAATTTTTCTCCTCTCACTCTCTCATATATAATTGAGGTGAAGGAGGCCCTTTAAGCATGCAATGGAGTGTGATGTAAATCTTGTTGTGGCATTTTATAAACTTAGTCCAATTTATCCCACATGCATCGTGGGAATTCTTCTCCTCTCACTCTCTCAGATATAATTGAGGTGAAGGAGGCCCTTTAAGCATGCAATGGAGTGTGATGTAAATCTTGTTGTGAATGAATCATAGCCAACATCTATTTCCTTTCAGAGATAGGCTACCCCATTCTACCATCTGTGTACTCTACATTGTTTTTCTATCTTATTCAAGTTGGGTTTCACTTTATTTTTGTGTTATATTCTATATTTTTATGTATTTCATTGTTATATCTTGGTTATATTTATGTCTTCAAATCACTCTCAAAATAATCTGGATCATCTATGAACTTAAGTTCCATCAAGAGAGAGCATCATCCTTTGCTTGTCTTTTTTTTTTTTTTTTCTAATAAGGCCAATTAGAAGACGAGGTCCTCCGATCTTGGTGGAACAAAGAGATGGGAGTGTAGGTATATCCACTTTAGCAAACATGTGAGAGTAGGGATTGTGGAAAATGAGAGAGTAGGGCCTTGACCCAGTAGTTGATGACGAAGTGTCAATCAACATGAAAAATGGACACTGGGTTCTGGGGTGTCCTGGCCAGGATGAGAATTACATGTCTCGGGATGTATGTGAAGAGGGGAGATGAAAGGGGATGTGAATAAGTGTAAAGTGGAAGGAAAAAAGTGAGTGGAGAGAAATTGGGGCTTTGGGCTGGAAAAATGGGGAATGGGACGTGGAGAATTTCTCCAACAAGTGCATGGAAGGGAGTGGACATATATAGGGTTAAAAGAGGTTGAAGGTGGTAGCCAGAATTTAGACATGAAACCAAGAAATTTAATGGATCGGATAATAACAATGAAGTTCTAGCAAAGCCCCACCAGTGAAGAGATAATGGTTCATATCCACCTTATTGTTGACGTTCCTTTTGAAAGGTGGAAACATTGCTTCATATGCTCATGTGATGGTTGATCCATCTGAATTAGATTGCTTGACCCTTCAGAGAAATGTAATGATGGGGAATGCAACATATTTCCATGTGAATCTTGTTCCAGAGCTAGTACTTTGTACGTATTCCATAAATTTGACCTAAATTGGGAAATCTTGGAAATATGAAAAATTGTCATTCCATCCAATCCACCTATGCGACTGGAGGGTGTGTTGTGCTTCTAGAAAGGAAAATTACACCAAATATATATTATTCTATATATTGTACATACTATACTACTCCTACTATAACAAACTTCAAAGTGAGAGAAGGTGATAAGTGAGGGTTGACCCCTATGGGTTGTAATACACCTTCAACCTGCTGTCATTAGTAAATCCCTTGAGAAGTTGTCTTTTTTGTTGATGTTTGGTAGCTACGGGAGGTAATTTTCCTCCTAGACAACATTTCTTAGAAGAGATGAATATTTTGGAAGCAAGAGAACCATTGGACAGATGTGGAAATACCCCATAAGAGAAGTTGACCCAGAATAATAAATATTAAAGTGAAAATAGAAGCCTCCAAATAAGAATTCAACCCACATGAATTGATAAAGTGGAAAATGAATTATTCTATATGTCAGCCCCAGTATTTCAGATGAGAATTCGGACCTGGTACATCGACAGACAAATATAAATATAGTGATACCTTACTCATTTGAACTCACTCTCACTCACAATTGCATCTACATAATAAGGTGCAATTCTGAGGCAAGGAAGATGCAACTACTACAACATCTGGGATCTTGGTTATTCTTTGTGGTAACTCTCTCTTGTGCACTACCCTTGGTAGAGGTTCTCTACTCTTGTATGGTGCTATTGTTGTAGCTGTGGTGGTATTTCTTCTTGTATCTTTATCTATTCATTGTGATAGGATTTATCTGTTGGTTTATGGTTGGAATTTTTTGGATGAAATCTCTCTAAGAAAGGTTGGTTGGGTTTTCCCCCCATTTGGGGTTTTCCCGGGATGAATTCATGTGTCTTATTGTGCTTGTTACTACTACTCTTATTTTCAGTACATGATATAAATTCTAATGTGGAAAGAAGATCTAAAAATATTGGTAAACCTAATTGTTTTGTAAAGTTAATGATAATCTAACATGGTATCAGAGTTGGTTACCTTCAGAACAGTCTAACCACTGGAAGGAAGATCGTTTGCAGAAATACCTTGACGTTGCACTGCAATATATTTTTCAAGCTCATTGAGCATTAGTTCCAATGCATTGGGAATAATTTCACCACAGATCAGTTCGTCCTACCCTAGCACACCCCCTGCAACACTCTAGTTGCAGTTCCATGAAGTTCACAAATTTGAATATTTGAAAATCTAGGGTTTCTACTAGCGAAAATGTCAACCAGTATGAGATTTGAGGATATATTGGATGGAGAAGATAACTTTATATCATGGGCGCATAGAGTGCTTCTCATTATAGAAGAGAATGATTTATTGGATCATGTTAAGCAGGTGCTTCCAGAACTAGAAGAAGAAGACGCCAAATAAAAGTTTAGGAAGAATGAGGTCAAGGCCAAGAGGATCTTGACAAAATCAATCAAGGATCATCTGATACCAAATGTATCAGAACTAAAGACACCGAAATAAAAGTTTGATTCCCTAAACAGAATTTCTGAAAGTAACAACACCAGTCAGATTCTTACTCTAAGGCATCAACTTAGAAATGTGACAATGAACAAGTCATAAACAATCTCAAATTACTTCATGATAATATCATAAATTAAGGACCAGTTAGTATATATTGGAGATGCAGTGGAAGACGATGAACTTGTGACTACTACACTCAATGTATTTCCTTCTTCTTGGGATTTTTTTGTTCAAATAAATTGGGCAAGAAGCAAATTGCCCAAGTTCAACAAGTTATGGTCTGATTGTACCCAAGAAAAATCCAGGTTATTATCCAAATATCAGAAGACAAATGGTGATGAAAAAAAATCTCTTTCCACTCATGTGAAGAAAAGGAAAGAGAAAAGATAAATCATTTCAAAGAAAGATAAAAGACCACGTTATAAGAAGGATGCATCAAAAGTCAGATTCTACAACTGTAAGAAGTTGGGACATTATGCCTCTCAATGTCCCCATAAGGATGAAAAAGGAAATCCTCACACATATGCAGCTGGCATAGAAGAGGCCACACCCCAGGAAAAGACAAAGGATTCAAAGGATGAAGAGTATGTCTTTTAGATAGTGGTGCTTCCAAAACACATGATCGGGAAGTAGAAGACAACTCAAATGGGACAACAACAACTAGACTCTAGGTTTGCATATCACATTTGATATTTCATATTGATATAGCATAAGTAAGTGTTGTAACTAGAATAGCAGTATTTATAGCTCTATTACTATCAAATGCTTAGTAACACTTGAATGTTGTTGATACAATGTTTTATCACCAGAAGACACCTCTGGATTGCAACAGAGGTAAGCCTGATACCCATCAGTTTGTATGTCACAATGAATAGATTTAAAGGTGGTCTAATGGATGTAGACTCGGGACGGTATCGTTCTAACTCAAAAAAATTGTTGGAAAGAACAAGCAGGTGAGGTCTTATTTTAAATTCAAACAATAATTTGTAGTAAGGGTGAGTAGGAGGAAGACTTCGGTGAGAAAATGTAAAGATCTGTCAAGGACATCAAGTCTTTTGGCAGCCCAAGGAGGAATGATTTAAACGCAAGAACTTCTCAAATTTAAATGTCAAAGAAACTGAAAGGAACTATGACAACACTATAATCAAACTTTCATTATAATGTAGACACAATAATTCAAGTGAATCGGTCAATCGTGAATTCTTTCAGCATTGGAGGGAAGCAAGAGTGAGTAAGAAAGTTGATTGTTATTAAACAAGAAGTCTCAAATGCATATACATAACCAGATAACCAGAAATTTCATTAAAACTTTACAATTCCAGGAGCATTGCTCTACCATCGACCCTTAGAAAATATCAAAATGACCCCTATATACTCAGAGCAATCTGCCAGTGACAGCAGGAGATTCGTTGAGTGATTACATTCAAGGCTTTACATGTGCAGGCTCTCTTTGAAGACAGTGCACGCAGTATTTTTTAGACACTAGCTCAGATCAGCATGGCTCTTGCAGGGAACCTGTCCACATGGGTACTACGGGCTGACTGCTCCACACCCTCCACGCCTTCCATTTATGGATTGAGATGAGGTTTCAACCACCCGTTCCAACTTTCATTAACTGCTTTCTTCCATGGAGAGTGGCTGGGACTAAATGCATAGGGGAAGACCACGTGCCTACTCTCCAAGACTCGGAAGCTAGCTTCCTTTCCTCTGGCCCCTTTCTCAATGTAACCCAGGGCCACGACACTACATTAATCTCACAAGAAATCCTAGCATTTCACGTTTCGGGGGCTTTCATATGGCTCACCTTCAGATTTCTCGATCCCTGAAATTGTGAAATCTCTTATCTGACTGACAGTCATATCTTCTCCACAATCAACGGCTGTGATGCTTTTCCAGGACCCTGAATTAGTCCTCTATACACGACTAGGGCCAACTGCTTCTCTTAAACCCTTTTTTCACATGACCACAGGTTGCGACCTGGTGCCTATCTCCTAAGGCATTTCAAGACTTTGGCTATCGGGGATTCCCACATGCTAAGCTTTAGAATTCCCGACATGCAATTTTATGAAATCACCCACCCAGATCAATGGTTGGATCTGCCTTAAAATTGACTGCCAGGATGATTCCTCGAAGGCCCCAAGTCACCAGCTCTACACGATGGGTGCCAACCTTTTTTCTTGGACCCATTCACCATAAGACCAGGGGCTATGACCATGGGCCCAAACTTCCCAAGGCGTTTCGGGACTTCACTTATTGGGAGTTTCCATACTACTAACTTTGGATTTCCCGATCTGTGAAACTACGAAATCATCGACCAGGTGCCATAAGCTCCACTAGTTTGAACGGACCAGATCTATTTCGCGATTTCACGACTCGTGGCAATTGCTTGTGGCTCATTTCAAAACCCCTGAAACCCAATTCTGTGAAACCGTTTAATCCACTACCACCTGTCCCCTTCAAGATCAACGACTCATGTTGATTTCAGGTTTCACATTTCGCGAGGTCCGATGATTTTTATTCTTGACTACTCCGATCTTTGAAATCACCAAATACTTAATCGTGTGCCACGTGTCCTGCTGAGAAGGAGGGCTCAAATCATTTCGTGATTTCGCATTTTGTGAATCCTCGTAACTCTGCCCTTTGACCTTTCTGACTCGCTAAATCGTGACTCTGCCTGACGCTATTCCTCATGCAAATCTGTGATCGCAATCACCCGATGGTCATCGATCTGATCTGCTTGAAGGATATTTGTCGTTGAAGGGTGATCTTGCTTGCTTGCTTGATTTGAATCCATATTAAAAGCTTCAAGTGTTGCGCTTGGTGCTGAAGACTGCAGCCTGTGTTGATCACTTGAATGAATGGCTAAGGTATCGGGAAAACAAAAGGATGAACAACAAAGGCAAAAAGAGAGAGAGATAATACTGACTTAGGGAAAACATAAAGTCTTGGGGGCGATACTTCTTAGGCAAACTGACAGGGAAAATCAAATCGTTCAAACGGATGGAGGCAAACAACAGAAAAACTACAAGTGAAAGGAAAACCTACGATTGGGTCTGTAAAAGGAGGAAAAACAGGCAAAAATTGCAGACCTAGGTAAAAACCATAGCTCACAAGACCTTAACAAGTTTATGTGATAACACAATGATTATTAAGTAAATTCTCATTGTTTAGTATTAGCAATGCACTTGTTTGCAAGATGAAATTGATCTCCTCTAAGAGATATTCTTGGTTGTTATTACTCTTGTTCTGGGAAGGTCCCATGTGATAGCTCTAAGAGGGATATATAACGACAGTTTCAGGAGGCAACATATTAGATGGTCTCTAGTTGAGACATGGAGCAAACTATCCAGACATAGAACTATGCACATGACCATACACATCCATGTAATGAAGGAGAAGAGGATGAAGTCAAAAATTTCTAACAAGAAGGGAACTTTTGCGGGATACATAGTAGCTCATATGGAGATTTATTGTAAGGAGTAGAAGGCTTCAAATATGACTATACATACCCCTCTAGTTCAATTTATCACTTTCATATCATCAGGAAGAGTCATGATGGGTGTTATATATGTACTAAAAAAAACACTAAACTACCCTCAATTAAATTGTCAACCCGAGGTAAGTAAACTTAGAGTTGTAGAAAAATATATGCCAAAGGTATAAGGTTGGTAGGAGTATATTCTAACTAAGGAAGGCAACTATCTAAGGCTAATCTACTCAAGAAAACCTATCTAATGAGAAAACCCTACTAAGAAACTTGAAACTAGGTAACCTAAGTACTTTTGGTCCAAGGATCGATGGATAGTTCCTAAGAAAGAAAATGAAAACTCTATGTAAAGCAAACAATAAGAAAAATAAAACTGCCAAGCATAATAAGAAAATGACAAAAGAAAACTTCTTTAACTTGCCAACCTACATTCAATGAGAAACTACCCTATGAAAGCAAATAAATAAGCAAGTAAGCAAAAGCACCTATCTAACCTATTAAAGAAAATAGACAAGTAAGCAAAGACACCTAACTAACCTACTAAAGAAAAATACAAGTAAGCAAAGGCATCTAACTAACCTACGAAAGAAAAAGACAAGTAAGCAAAGGAAACTAACTACTGCAAGCAAAAATTCTCATTGAACAACTATCTAGCCTAAGAGGCAAGTGGACTAAATGCCTAATGCAAAACTATTTCTAATGTGTGAAAGGAAATTTAAATGCTCAATGCAATGCATGAAAATAAATCTAGTCTATTGAAAGCAAGAAAGACTAACAACTAATTCTTGAGCAAACTACTATCTAATCTATCAAAGCAAAGTCTATCTATCCTACAGTAGCAAATAAGGCTATTTCTTACGCTATGAAAGCAAGAAACTATATCTATGAAAGCAGGAAAACTATGACAATTCAAATATAATGTTGGTGGTTGTGTGAATGCGTTCGATGGTGACGGATGATATCTCGATGACACTTGACAACAAAGGACAATTCTAATGGTATAAGCTCAATACTAATTTCAATGGCAAAATGAAAGGTGTGAAGTAAACAGTCCAATGAAA
>JZKD02S1679632.1:139827-164127 GCA_000966675.3 Picea glauca | reverse complement strand
CTTGGATGGAAAGACAGTTTTTAGGCTAAGTGGCTTTTTGTCGGTCTTAACTGTCAAGTGAGGGTTTGCAAATTGGTAGATAAAGGCATCCCAATTTTGCCCCTGTTTCTCTAGTTTAGCAAGAATGGGGAGTTTGATCAAGTCATGGTGGAAGAGACTGTGGTGGGGATTAGTCACATTTTTCCTCACTTGAGAGGACATCTTCTCCAAGATTTTGAGAAAATAAAAGGGAAATTTCAAGGGTTTGTTGAACAGAAAATGAGCCAGCAATATAAAATGACAAGCTTTGAAGGTGGAGTATCTACCTTCACATGTAATTAACCATGTGATGATGATGAGGGGGTTAACCAATTTTGTCTTTATCCACTCCTTAGCAAACCCTTTTTCTCCTAAAATGCTCTCGAATTCGGGCTTAAACACCCTGTTGTAACTTGAGCGTGAAAATTGATGATTCTTGAACCATCTATATCCCATTCTTGGGTGCTTTGTTGCAGCAGAAATGGACTCTTCTATGAATTCAAAGATAAGAGAAACTACATGTGTTGTCTTACCATCAAAACCAATTGCAAATTGCATAGAGAGGTCATCATCATGGCCCTATAAGCTAGACATAAATGGCCCCCAGCCAGCACGCAAAAATACTTCTCTGCACTATGCGAATTCTGGAATGGCAAACAAGTCTGCATAGGAGGAGGGTTCGTATCTCCTAGGCTTTGTGACAGAGTTTGAATTCACCAAGCAAGGGTGAAATCAATCCATGCAGAGGCATGGGTTAAGTACAGGCCAAGAGATGGCATGAATTTGGCACGTTCTGAATGCGATTTGAACAGAGGACGAGATGGCAGAGGTTGGGCGCGATTTCCTAACGCAGAGGAGAGAAATTAGCAAGGGTAAATGAGATAATAGAGTGCCCAACCCGATTTTGGATGCTCTTATGGTGGAGTACATTGCCCACATGTGCACGTGAGCTGCCATGTGTGGGAGATTCGAATTCGATGGAAAGCTTGGGAGCAATGGATTGGTGCATATTTAGATCAATGTCCAAGTCTTTTGACTTGGAAATTTGATCATAACCATATGAAGCATCTTTTAATCAATGCCTCTAACAAATTTAATTGAATGTAATTGAATTCTGGTTCCTTGGAATCTAGGACAGTTACTAGTATGCAATGGCACTTCGTTCGGCACCTCATACAACACTTCGTTTGGTACCTCATCTGGTACCTCATACGGTACTTCGTCCAGTATTCTTGTGTTAAGTGTATTTTCACCTCTTATAATGGATGGCCTGCAATTGGAAGTGTTTTTGACAACCACAGTAGTTAATGAGCAGAGGCAAAATGCTCCATGCTCACTCATTATTCTGGCATATGACATATAATGTCAAAAACCTACAATGAGCGGGTTATAGAAAGCATAAAATGTATTATTAAACCTACAACATGCAGCTTGAAATGAACGATAAACCAATAAAGAGTGGTCTATTAAGTATGTGTTCAGTAAGTTATAGCACACAGGAGTTTAAGAATTTTAAAAAAATAACATGACTATCACTGTAATAACCTGTATCATGGTAATAATAAAAAAATTCTTGCAAAGACTCATTTCACTAGGAAATGATCATTTTTTAGCTCATGAACCCCTCCCCAACACCTAAGTATTGTGACATCTCACAATCAAAAGTATAGGAAACTAGTCAGTATCCTCCAATAGCCGAAGATTTAGAGTATGTCAAGTGTAAAGGTAAAATTTCACAGTGTGGTCTGACGAGATAGTTAGAAGATGGCCCCACCTATAGGATAAGAGATCCTATATATAGATAAGAAGATGTAGGCAAGAGAGTTTCAAGATAGCCTTAGAGTCATTTCCCAATGGAAAGTTGATGAGATTCATTAACCTTAGCTTAACCACACATACTCCATGTCATCTTTGTCTGCAAGTAATGTCGTACATCAGGACAAGTTTAGATTTATTATTTATTTTTGTCAGATCATCATCCTCACTAAGTAGAATGCCATGTTGCCAACAAGCATGTTCAGTACTCTGGCGGTTTACCTAGTCATACCACAGGATGGTACCCGCTTCCAACAGACCTGTTCAATATCCCGGCGGGTTAGCCTCTTAAACCCTTAGAGACTGGCCCTCCATCCTTTAATATTTTAGTATAAGATTGCTTATGCAAGAAGATGGGGGAACAGCTCTGAAACAACTTTTTCTTTCTTTTTCTTTTTAACTGGGATGGTATTTATGTTAGAGGATGATTTTCCGTTATATTATTAGTGATTTTCCTGATGTAAGGGGTACTTAAGCGGACATGGCCTATCTAAAGATATGATATAATCAAGCTATTTAGTGTGTAGTGGATGGTACCATTGAGAAAGAACAAAAAGGTATCTCTAGGCTCAACTTACTTTTTTCCTTTGTAGTTATTGTGATGTTTCCATAACTAACCACTAATTAGACTTCCTTGTTACTCTTTGATAAAGACACTTGAATCACTTACTCATGTTTCTTGGAAAAAACTGTACGAGAGACCTCTAGGCTTGATAGTTATGGTATCGCTTCCTTATACAGTGGTGAAGAATTCCAAGAGCAACTGCTTTAGAATGCCTTAAAAAATGATAATGTTTGTGAAAATATGGCTAAATACAGTAAGTCAATATTCATTTGATGCTTTAGCAACACAAAATTCAAGTATAACAATGTTTTTAAGAAAGAATCCTTGAAACTGTGTACTCCTGGTGAAATAAATACTTACAAAAATATCTAGAATTGCCTTATTAACAAAATGCAAAAACTATTTACATATATACAGTAGGAAATTCGGAAAAAATTTCAAGAACAAGGGGGAACTTCCCCATCTAATAAGGCTAATGCCTTGTCAGCTGTCATGAC
The DNA here is from genome assembly GCA_000966675.3 of Picea glauca. Taxonomy (NCBI): domain Eukaryota; kingdom Viridiplantae; phylum Streptophyta; class Pinopsida; order Pinales; family Pinaceae; genus Picea; species Picea glauca. Next base: position 161,232 of record JZKD02S1679632.1, on the reverse strand, counting down.
CTGTAGAAAATATTCTCTGGAAATGGGCTTATGATAAAATTTAAGTCGATGTCCATTTACCACAAAGGAGACTTGTCCATCATCAATTGTTTTAATTTTTACAGCTCCATTGTCATATACAGTGTCTACCTCGTAAGGGCCCAACCATTGGGTGGTGAGTTTTCCTTTGAAGGTTTTGAATCGGGAATCAAACAACATGGCCCAATCACCAAGTTGGAAGTGCTTCTTCTTAATAAACTTTTCATGCCACTTGCTCCTCTAGTTTTGGACTAATATCGTCCGTTGGATGGCATCTTGCCTGATTTCATCCAACTCATTTAGTTGTAGGGATTGTTGCTTTTGAGCCTCATCCAAGTTCAATCCTAACTCTGCGACAATATGGAAGGCCCTTACTTGGAATTCTATAGGTAAAAGTACTTGTTTCCCATACACTATCTCATAAGGGGTATGCCTAGTGGTATTTCTCCAGGTAGTCCGGTAAGCCCACAAAGCCTCTGGGAGCCTATCAGCCCAATCCCGGTGATGTAACTGAACATTCTTGGTCAAGATGGCTTCTAGAACTTTGTTTGTGGATTCTACCTTACCATTGGCTTGCGGGTGGTATGGATAAGATTTACAATGTTTAATCCCATATTTCTCTGTTAGCTCTTTCATCATCTTGGAAGTAAATTGAGTGCCTTGGTCGGTAACAATTTCACGAGGGACACCAAAGCGGGTAAAAATGTATTCATAGATAAATTCAACAACAGACTTCTTTGTGGCCCTAAATAGGGATTTTGCCTCTACCCATTTGGTGACATAGTCCATACAAACTAAGATATAGTTCTTCCTACGGGACATGGGTGAAATTGGTCCTATGAAGTCGAGGGCCCATTTTTCGAAGGGTTATATCATAACTTGGGCCTGCAAAGGAATTTTGTCAGATGACGTAGGTCTTCCTATCCTTTGGAAACTATCACAACTTCTCACATACTTGGCAGCATCTTTGAAAATGCTAGGCCAATAGAAACCTGAATGTAATACCTTATATGTTGTGTGTTTGTCAGAGAAATGGCAGCCACATGGTCCATCATGACAACTTCATAGTATATTAGGTACCTCGTCCTCTCGGACACATCTACAAATAATCAAATCAGGACCTGTGCGAAAAAGATCATGACCAACCCAAGACTAATTAGCACTATGTGTAACAATTTTCCGCTTTTCATGAGGTGACAAATGAGATGGTAACTTCCTAGTGGCCAAATAGTTTTCCATATCTGCAAACCATGGGGTATTGATACAGAGGGAAAAGAGGTGCTCATCTGGGAAACTATCATCTACAGGGGTATCATCATCCTCATTCTTTATTTGGGAAAGAAAGTCAGCTACTACATTATCCTTTCCAGGTCGATCAAGCACAGTGATATTAAATTCTTGTAATAACAAAAGCCACCTAGTCACTCGGCCATTAGTTATAGGTTTATTCATGAGGAATCTAATGGTGGAATGGTCGGTGTGTAAAAATACTTCATAACCTATAATGTAATGAAAAAATTTGTTAATAGCATGAACAACTGCCAAGAATTCCTTCTCGGTGATTGTGTAGTTCAACTCGGCAGGGGAGAAGTTCTTACTTATAAAATAAATGGCATAGGATTGTTGGTCCTCTTTCTGCCCTAATACCCCTTTGATTGCAGTGTCGGAGGCATCAGTGGATATATGAAATGGGAGAGTCCAATTGGGCCCTCTAAGAACTGGTGCCACTGACAACTTGGCTTTCAGGGTTTTAAAGGCATTTTGGCACTGCTCGGTCCAAACAAAATCAACATCTTTTATCAATAATCCAAACATAGGTGAAACAATCTTTGTAAAATTTTCAATAAACCGTCGGTAATATCCAGCATGTCCAAGAAATATTCTCACCTCTTTTTGAGTCTTGGGGGGTGGAAGTCTAATAATGACCTTAATCTTTGCAAGATCAACTTTTATTCCATCAGATGAAACATGATGTCCTAGAACCACTCCTTCAGTTAACAACATTTTGCATTTTTCATGACTTAGAGATAGGTTCATTTCCTGGCATCTGATAAGGACTTTTTATAAATGTCTAAGGCTTCCTGGTAAGTGTTTCCATAGACTGTGAAGTCATCCATGTATAACTCCACACAATCATGAATAAGATCGGCAAATATCCCTAATACTACTCGTTGAAATGTGGCGGGAGCATTACACAATCCAAATGGTAAGACCCTATAGGCATAGGTGCCCCACGGACAAGTAAAGGTAGTCTTGTCCTAGTCCTCGGGTGATATAAGAATCTAGTTGTACCCAATATACCCATCTAGAAAAGAGAAATACTTCTTTCCGGACAAGGTATCTAGAACTTGGTCAATGAACGGAAGAGGAAAGTAGTCTTTCAAAGTGGCCTTGTTGAGTTCCTGGAAATCAACACAAATTCTCCATTTCCCAGTCACTTTATTTGGAACCACTACAAGCGAGGATACCCATTTACTGTCAGAGATGAGATAGATAAATCCGACATTTAGAAACTTTTGAATCTCCTCCTTGACTATGTCTTTGAGTGTTGGGTTCATCCTTCTCTGGGGTTTCCTAACAGGTGTCACTTCCCCTTGGGTATATATATGGTGGATGCATGTGTCAGGGTGTATACCCTTCATGTCAGTGTATTCCCAGGAAAATGCTCATGTTTGTTCTTTAAGAATATCTACTAACTGTTTATGTTGGTCTGTATCTAGCCCGGAGTTTATATGTAAAAATTTCCCTGGACTAATCTAATAGGGCATAGTATAATACATGGAAGACTCATCTATTTCGAAAATAAAATATGTCGAAGACAAAATGGAGGGATCTAATTGTTCTTGAAATTCTTCCCCAAACATGTACTCAAATTGGGGAAAAGACTGTGGAAAATCCACACATGTAATGCCATAAATGAATTGGTTTAGCACATTTTCTGTTGTGTATTCCTGAAGTGCCCTTGCATGGTCACTAGGAAATATAGGTTCTTCCTAGTATCCGTTCTCGTATGGAAATTCAAGCCACCATAGATTCTCCATAATAGGTTGAGTTGGAGGGTAAATGGTGAGCTTCTGGATAGAGAGACGATTCGAGATGGCCATTTCTCCTTCTCTACAGCCAATAAATGCATTGGTTGTGGCTAGCCAAGGTCTTCCCAAAATAACAGGATGACCTTTGGCAGGATCCTTTGAATGAATGAAAAGAAAATCTATGGGGTACTCCCATGAGGCTAAATTAACCATGACATCATCTAAAATCCCTTCAGGTATAACCCTAGTTTTATCTGCTAATTCCAAAATGGTTGGGGTAGGCCGAAGAAGAGGTTGTAATTGTAATTGTTCCAAGGTAGTAGCAGTCATAACATTGATGGTTGCCCTTAGGTCTATGAGAGTGTTTTCGATGGAGACCTCCTTAATAGTTATGGTCACTACGGGGTTTCCTGGATTCCCATACTTTGCTAGCTTTGGTTGCTCTGATATGTACTCAGAGAGTCCTCCTACCAAGTGCACTGTAGGAGGGTCCTTTTGCTTCCTACCTGGCTTCTTGATACACAATTCTTTGACTACCTTACTATAGATTGGAATGTCTTTAATGGCTTGAAGAAAGGGAATTTTGACACAAATATTTTTCAATTCATTCAAAATGTCAAATTCTGGTCGGGTGGTAGGTTTCTCGATTACCAATCGGTCTGGATAAGGAGGGACCTTCATAATTTGTGAAGGTTCATTTTGAGGAATCTTGGGTTCTTGATTCTTCGATATAATAATATCTTCCCACCTAGTGTCATCCATGGGTTGTTTGGTGATTTCTTCTTCTTCTTCTTCCTAGATGACTACTGAGGGTCTCTACCTCTCCAGAACTTTTCCCGATCTTAGTTGAATTTCTTGTAATGGAACAAGAGTAATAACATATGTCGGGAAGGCCTGCATCTCAACATTGTTAAGAGGTTGAGGGGGCTTATTATTAGGATTTGGCACTAGTTGTGCCGATAATAGTGTCGTTTTCAGGGAGATTTCATTTTGAAATTGTAGCGGTTGTTGTTGTGGGATAGGAGGTAAAGGTGGTGGAACAAATCCTGGCAAAAGTTGTGGAGCATTTGATGAGAACTGAGGATAAGGATGGTTGTACATAGGGATAGGTGGAGCTTGAGGGTTTCCTTGGTTGTGTCCTCCCCTCCATACTTGAATCCAAGGATGTTGGTACTGAGTAGACCAATTTTTCCAACCTGGTGAGTTCCATTGTTGTTGATAATAGGGTGGAACTTGAGACTGTAGATCCAGGTATGTGGGTTGATTCCTAGGCTGCCATGGCCTCCTAGGTGTATAAGAAGACTCCCCAGGATCTTCGCTCCTACAGATGGCTAATAAAATGGGCAATGATGGACATTTTTCAATCACATGGTCTTCTGTACAGAAGACAAACTGAAATGTTATCTAATGGGCACTCCCTTGAGGAATGCTTCCCCCTGCATCTTGGGCAATATATGCTCATTGTTGAATTTTCCTCCTCCTGTTTCTTTTTTATTTTAAGGGTGTCCAACTGGAAACCTATTGTGCTTAAGATGTCAATCTTAAAGTTTTCTAAAAGGTTCCCTATCTCTGATCTCGTAATACCACCTAAACTAACTAGTTTTAAGCTTCTATTGTAAGGGTCCCAAACATTATTTTCTGTTTTGGCTCTACTCCTTGAGTATTTTTTACACATTTCACATATTTCAGCAAAGGGTTTATGAGAAATATCACCTGATGCCATCAGGTTAAGCATCTCTAGATACTCTTCTAAAAATCCCTTAAGGAAAAGAGCCCTAATTGCATCCTCTAGGAGGTCATAGTATTTTGACTTCTGAGAGATATAACCAAATCTTTCCATATAATATTCGAGGGTCTCGTCCTCTAATTGTTGGATGTTAAAAATGTCATTACGAGACTCTTTGGTCTTGCAGTAGTATTGGTACTTCTTGAGAAATATGTCTTTCATGGCTTCCTAAGACCTAATATTGGATTCTCCCAACCCCATCAACCATCTTAGTGCAGAGTCTTTGAGGGTGGTAGGAAAGAGTTTTAATTTCTGGGCATCTTGTATGTAGTTGTAACTCCTACACAAGATGTCAAATTCAAACAGGAAGGTGTATGGATCTTCATTGTTTTTACCATAAAAGGTAGGCAGTGCTGAGAGAGGAATATTCTTCATGTTGACATTTGGAGTGGTTTCTAAAATAGGAAACCCGAAGGTAGTTTTGGTTTGGTTTCCAGATTCTTCTTCCTCTCCATGTCTTACATTGTTATGTTCCTCCTGATCATCCATATTGGCTTGATTTCCGAAAAGAGAATACCTAGGTGGTTTTACTTTTGAAGAAAACAAGGTTTCCCTTTGATGGAAAGGTCTGCCCACTGGTTGGATGTCTGGGAATCTACTTGAGTTGGTTGAGACTATTGGTGCCAAAGTTTATGTGTCAATTTGAGAGATGATTACATTGGTTGAACTCCCAAACAAAAGATTCACATGTTCAGGGTCTATGATGTCCTTAAAATTAGGGTCCCCTGGTGGTGGTGTAAAAGCAAAGGTTGTATTGTTTGGTTATGTGGCAGACTCGAGTGGTCTTGCCTCATGTCCTAATATGATTGATGCTTCAATTTATTTTTCTATAGTGTTCCCTGTGTTAGCCCCTTCAGAGACTATTTTAGCTCTTTGAGTCGAGCTAGCTTCTATTTTTCGGTATCTGTCTGGAGATTTTATAAGCAGAACGTTCCTTCCCCCAAAGAGATCGAAAGGAACCTTGGTTGAAAGGTTTGATTTTGATTTAATGTATCTACCTTGTGGGTCTCTAGGCCTATTCATGAAAGAAAGCAAAAACAAAAAGAAAAAGCTACCATTTGATTCCTAGGTCTATTCATGAAAAATAAAAACAAAAAGAAAAACTACCATTGGGTTTGGGGGAACCTGGTATAGCAGATGCGCAGGTTCTTACCTCTCGTCTTAAATTTCCCCCGCCACCAAACTAATGCTAAGGTCTAGAAATGATCTAATTCCTAATTACTTCTTACCTTGAGACAACTCCCCGGCAACGGCGCCAAAAATGATGGGTGTTATATATGTACTAAAAAAGACACTAAACTACCCTCAATTAAATTGTCAACCCGAGGTAAGTAAACTTAGAGTTGTAGAAAAATATATGCCAAAGGTAGAAGGTTGGTAGGAGTATAGTCTAACTAAGGAAGGCATCTATCTAAGGCTAATCTACTCAAGCAAACCTATCTAATGAGCAAATCCTACTAAGCAACTTGAAACTAGGTAACCTAAGTACTTTTGCACCAAGGATCAATGGATAGTTCCTAGAAATCAAATGAAAACTCTATGTAAAACAAACAATAAGCAAAAGCAAACTTCCAAGCATAATAAGAAAATGACAAAAACAAACTTCTTTAACTTGCCAACCTACATTCAATGAGCAACTACCCTATGAAAGCAAATAAATAAGAAAGTAAGCAAAAGCACATCTAACCTATTAAAGAAAATAGACAAGTAAGAAAAGACACCTAACTAACCTACTAAAGCAAAAGACAAGTAAGAAAAGGCACCTAACTAACCTATGAAAGAAAAAGACAAGTAAGCAAAGGCAACTAACTACTGCAAGCAAAACTTCTCATTGAACAACTATCTAGCCTAAGATGCAAGTGGACTAAATGCCTAATGCAAAACTATTTCTAATGCGTGAAAGGAAATCTAAATGATCAATGCAATGCATGAAAATAAATCTATTCTATTGAAATAAAGAAATAATAACAACTAATTCTTGAGCAAACTACTATATAATCTATCAAAGCAAAGTCTATCTATCCTACAGCAGCGAATAAGGCTATTTCCTACTCTATGAAAGCAAGAAACTATATCTATGAAAGAAGGAAAACTATGACAATTCAAATATAATGTTGGTGGTTGTGTGAATGCCTTCGGTGGTGACGAATGATATCTCAGTGACACTTGACAACAAAGGACAATTCTAATGGTATAAGCTCAATACTAATTTCAATGGCAAAAAGAAAGGTGTGAAGTAAACAGTCCAATGAAAACTTAGCCATGATCAAAGTAATGTTAAAAACCCTGCATATTCATGTATAAACCATCAACAACATAACGAGATCATCATTATTTAACTAAGAAACTTAATTGCATTTTAATCTGTGAAAGGAAATTGTGTGAACTAAAACTATACTATGTCTATTTTAACCATTCAAACTATGATAAGAAAATGGATTAAAAACAGAAATTAAACTATGATATTCAGAAGTAAATTGACAATTACATTAACCAATAACTAAGTGAATGAAATCTATGTAAAACTAAGATAAGAAAGCTATGATTCAAAAACTAGAAGTAAATCTATCCATCCATCAAAATCCTTGTCAAAGGAAACCCAAATAAAACTCTATTTTATTATAAAAACTATGTTTTCAACTTGATTATAAAACCATAAATCAAAGCATAATTTTAACATCTAAATGCACATGAGGTTAATAGAGAGAGAGTTTCTAATTGCACACAGGGTTAGTATGGAGACTTGCAAGCCTGTTTCTAATCTATAAAATTAACACATACTAACACATATCATCATCTAACCTGCAAAAGAGAAGTAAAACAGTAAGCTACAACAAACTAATTAATTAAATAAAAACATGTATATACAGAAAATAAAAAGAGAGCAATTAAATTAGGAAATGAGAAATAAACATGAAGACAGTTACCAGACTACTGGTGAGCCCCCTAGCAAGTCGTGGTCACTCTCTAAAATCATACCACGAACTCAGCAGACCAAATTCACCATAAAAATCCAAAAACTCAGTTCTGGCATAATTCTGGCAATGTAAAAACTCAAACAGAGAAAAATCATTTTTCTGGAAATTCTAATGCTTATGCTACTTGGTTCTTTTACTTGCTTAACAATCTAATGACCATCCTGGCAGTATTTATAAGTTTACAAACCAAGTGGTCAACCACAGGAGGGTCGAACCACCTCTAAATTCGGAAAAATACAATAAATGATTCCATAACTAACAAAACGGAGCAAGCCAATAATCGCCATCTTTAGACAATTGAAACTGAGTTGTCTTGAGCTTCGTAGTTGGAGGGGGCGATCATGAAGAAAACCCGTGTGCCCGATTTGTCCATCATTGGCCGCCAATTCCATAACCGCCAACTCGCCTTGCGTTTTTGTGCAATACTGGGTGTTGGAACGAGTGTCAGATTAGGTACCGGAACAAGTGCTGGAACGAGTGTCGGATCAAGTGTTGGAACTAGAAACTTGGTGCGTTTTGCCCTGTAATAGCAGAAAAACATGAATTAAATCTTGGAAATCATAGAACATGATGAATTAAACTTGATTTAGTCATTAAACATGAATTACATGTACCTTATGTTGATTATACCATTTTATCATAAAATTCTTCAAAAATCTCCTTTGAAAGATGAAAAATGCATATGCAAATATGGAAAAAAGTGTATAACAACGTCATGAAAATGATCATATCTCGGGCCCAACAAGTCAGTAGAACCAGAAGGGCCTACCCAGGATCGTTGTTGTGACCAGGAATATACCATCATGTTCTTGTGATACTTTGCAAGATGCAAAGGGGGATACATACATGTGGCATTGATGAGCCATATCATGATGAGGAGCAAATAGATCCACTAGTGGTGAAGTAGGTGGCCCCACCAAGTACCATCTTAGAAGGAGCTAGAGTTCATAGGGAGTCATCCCTCATGATCCAATAGCAAGAAGTAGTATCCCCAGGACAGTTCAGAGGAGGTCGTCACATGCAGAGGGAGAATATGGATCTGGAGATTATATAGACTCAGAGGGATTCAAGATCCAGATGGAGCATGCTAACTTAGAGTGAGCCTGATCTCAGAGAGAGTCAGTTGACTCAGAGGAAGGTCAGGTCATTCAGAGGAATTTCCCCCTTAGATTTATAGGGGAGAGAGAGACATCTTACAAGACTAACAAATAGATGCCATGAGTTGAGGAGGCTTCAAGGAGATATGAGACCTCCTGGGAGGATTCCCTTGTTTCAGTGACAGAGGAGGAAGCCAGTCAAAAGGATTAGGATATGGATTTTTCCTTGGTTTCGAGACCAGAAGGGAAGTTAGTGGTGACTTCTAAGTTTATATATAAGATTAATCATGTTGTATATGGAAGCATAGAGATGTACATAGCTTGATTTGTGGCTAGAGGATTCTCCTAGCAAGAGGGAGAAGATTATGACGATACACTTTCTCTAGTAGCTAGAAGAAGTGTACATAGAGAAGCCACAAGATACATGAGAAGGAGTCTCATGTATGCAGATTGAAGAAGGCTTTGTATATGCTAGACAAGCTCACAGATGGTTTCCCCTTGATATTGGATGACATGTTTCTTACAGGGTATGAGAAGCTCACAGATGGGTGCAAGAGAGAACTCACTTCAGAGTTCAATATGAAGGAGCTAGGAATGATGCATTATTTCTTGGGATTGGAGGTGTGGCAGAGGCCAGATGAAATTTTCCTTATCCAAGGAAAATATATTGTTGATATCCTGCAGAGATTCGGGATGATGGACCGCAAGTCCATGGCCACACCTATGATGAAAAATATGAATCTCTTGAGTGATTCATCTTCAGATTTGGTAGATCCCACAATGTACATGAAATTGATCAGATCCTTGTTGTACCTGGTTAAAACCAATCTGGACATATGTTTTGCAGTGAACACCTTACATCATTAAATGATTGAGCCAAGACATGTACATTGGATAGTAGCAAAACATGTGTTGAGGTACCTACATGTTACAGTTGGATATGGATTGAGATATGTCTCGGATGGAGATGTGAAGCTACAAGGTTATACAAACTCTGATTGGGAAGGGAGTGAAGTGGACTGAAAAATCACATCAAGATGTTGCTTTAGACGTCAATGGCACTTAGTACAATAGAGGAAGAGTATAAAGTAGCCGGTGATGCAAGTCGTGAAGTAGTGTGGCTTCGGAAGTTTCTTGTAGGGATATTTGATCTAGAGTTGGAGCCAACTTTGAGACATTGCGACAATCAAAGTTGCATGAAGCTTTCAAAGAATCTTGTATTTCACGACAATTCAAAGCATATAGAGATAAAATACCATTACATTCGATACATGGTGTATAGAGGATCCATGGAGATCTGATACATATCCACATATGAGGAGATAGCAAACATTCTCACCAAGATTTTGTCTATATTGAAGTATGAGTACTTTAGATACAAGCTTGGTGTGATGCATAATGTCCACCCTGATTGAGAGAGAGGTGTGGTGTTTCTCCTTCAGCTGACTAACTCCTATGTCCAAGGGTTCCCTAGATCATTCATGTGAGGTGACTAAGGGGGTAATGCACTTCCAGATACTAGTCTTTCCTATACCATGCGAGGTGGTTAGGTGTGAATAAGACTATTGGGAGAGGAGAAACATCACAACATAGTCTTGGAGACTATGGTGGTGATTGTGTGTCACTAGATAGTAGATGTGTGCTATTACGGTGGTTTTGTACCACTGGCGATGATTTTGTATCACTAGACAATAGTTTTGTACTACTATGGTGGTTGTGTACCACTGGCAGTGATTGTGTATCACTGAACAATAGTTTTTTACTACTACGATGGTTGTGTACCACTGGCAGTGATCGTGTATCACTAGAAAATAGTTGTGTACTACTATAGCGGTGGTTGTGTACCACTGGATAGTAGTTGTGTACTACTATGAAAGTATTTGTGTACTACTATGACTTGACAACAGTTTTGTTCCATTGGATGGCATTGTAGTAGCTGTGTGCTACTAGTTGATTTCCATGGAGACTACCAAACCACTTGGAAGTAGTTGTGTGCTACTATTTGATCACAACACAGTCAGGAGGACTATGGAAGTAGTTGTATACTACTAGAATATGGTAGTAGTTGTGTACTACTGGACAATATGGGTAGTTGTGTGCTACTGGATAATTGCAACATAGTCTTGGATACCGTGACGGATGATTCGAGATATCAATGGCATGGTAGTAGTTTTGTGCTACTAGTTGATTGCAGAGTAGTCAGTGGACTACCAAAAGAAGACATTGTGAAAGATACCTCCCTAGCTAAGAGGGAGTGTTGATGTTTAGTAGTTTTGGGAGGTACTTTTCCTCCTAGACAACCTTTCTTAGAAGAGAAGAAGATTCTAGAAGCAAGAGAACCATTGAACATATGTGGAAATACCCCAAAAGAGAATTCAGCCCAAAAGAATAAAGATTAAAGTGAAAATAGAAGCCTCCAGATAATAAGTCGGACCACAGGAATTAATAAAGTGGAAAATGAATTACTCCAGATGAAAATTCAACCCCAGTATTCTAGATGAGAAGTCGACCCTAGTACATTGATAGACCAGTATAAATATAGTGAAGCCTTTCTCATTTTAAATCACTCTCACTCACAGTTGCATCTACATAAGAAGGCACGTGTCTGAGGCAAGGAATACGTATCTACTGCAACATCTGGGATCTTGGTTATTATTTTTAGTAACTCTCTCTTGTGTGCTACCCTTGGTAGAGGTGTGCTACTCTTGTATGGTGTTGTTGTTGCAACTGGGGTGGTATTTCTAGTTGTATCTTTAGCTATCCATTGTTATAGGGTTTATCCATTGGTTCATGGTTCGACTTGTTTGGACAAAATATCTCTAAGAAAGGTTGGCTGGGGTTTTCCCAGGATAAATTCTTATGTCTTCTTATGCTTGGTATTGTTGCTCTTATTTTCAGTAAATGATATAAATGCTAATGTGTAAAGAAGATTTAAATATACTGGTAAATCTAATTAGTCTGTAAAGTTAATGAAAATATAACACTTTTAAGGTAGACATCTTGGTGGTACCTGCTTCACTGATGTAGACTAACTGGCAAGGACCCAACCAACACATACGTATCTTTACATGGTGTTGTAAATATTTTTTGTCATACAACAAAACTGAATATCTAGGATGGAGGATTTTCCAATGGATGTTGCAACCTTGGCATGCCTTCTATCTCTCATTTTCAACCACCTAGCTAAATATCGCCATTATATGGTCCTCCTCTAGCTCCATGAGTTCATATACCATGTGTTGAAGGGATTGTTCATCTTTCATATGGGTTTCTAGGGAAACCCAGAGGCTAGGAACAGCAAATTCTAGTGACATGACTTCTTCTTTCCCATAGACCAATCTAAATGGAATGCACTTTGTAGACCTTTTGCATGTTGTTAGATAATCCCATAAGACTGCAAGGATGTGTTGATCCCAATAGTCCCATCGCACATTACAAGCCTTGGTTAAAGCATTCTCTAAAAGTTTATTAAAATATGCAACCGTACCATTGGCTTAAGGATGATAGGGAGATATTTTTTGGTGATGGATCATGAACTCCTTAGTGAGTTGTTGAATGGTCTCGTTCAGAAAATGTGAGCCCTAGTCGGTCATAAACACCTATGGACAAATGAATATGGTAATCACATTTTCAAAATGAATTGCACCGTCATTTTTGTTGTACAATATTTAACTGGATCAAATTCAACCCATATTGTTAGATATTTAGTGGTCGTAATGATGTAGCACGCACCTGCATGATGCACGAGGGGATTGATGGGTCCCACAAAATCTATTTCCCATTTGTATAAAAGCTCTAGCATGGTCACTGGAAACAAAGGAAGCCGATATCTCGAACAAGGATTTCCAATTCATTGACACACGACACAATGCTTACAATAGTCCTTGGCATCTGCAAAGCTGAGGGTTACCAAAGCCCCATGTGCAAAAATGGCGTGCATTCATGTTCTAATGCACATCGGTGCAAGATGCTATTTGCACCCAACTTATACAACTTCTTAGAAATCAACTGATAATATACGCTACAGGTCACCAATTGATTGCTAAGAAGTTGTATAAGTTGGTCAACTGATAATCTACACTACAGGTCACTAGTTTGATGACACTAAGAAATTCAACGATCTTGGCCAATTGATCAGGAACTTCTTCGACACATAATATTTTTGCATCTAGGAGTTCGGCATCTAGTCTCCAACTAGCTTCTCTAGTTTCCAGCCATGATAGGTGATATGGTCCAACATTGTACTTTCATGGCTTGACAAAAACTTTAAACTCAAAATCTTGGAAAAGCAACAACCAACGACATACTATTCCTTATAATAATAGCTTGTTGACCAAATATTTGAGAGCAGAGTAGTCTGTAAAGAATTTGAAAGGGGTCCCCAACAAGTAATGGTGAAACTTTTGCAATGCATATATCATGGCGAGGCCCTCACGCTATGTTGTAATATAATTCTTTTTTGCATCGGATAGCTTGCGGCTAGAAAAATGTATTGGATGGTCAATATTACCTCCTCTCGGCTACGCAATAGATGGGGCATCTACTGGACATGAAAGAGATTAGATTAGTCAGGAAAAACCAGAATTGGTAGAGTGAAAATTTTCTCTTTGAGAGTATCCAAGGATTCCTAGCATTCTGGGGTCCAACTGTACTTAATATCCTTATGCAACAATTCCTCCAATGGGGCAGCAATTTTGGCATAATTCTGAATAAATCATTAGTAATATCTTGTATGGCCCAACATCATGCGCAAATCATGGACCAAAGTGGGGGTCACCAAATCCAATATGGAGTTGATCTTAGCTTGATCAACCAACAATTCATCCTTGCACATGGTGTGACCCAACAGTGTGCCAAAGGGTGTACAGATGATCCATTTCTTTAAATTTAATGAAATCTGGAGTTGGTGGCATCGATCCAACATCAACCGAAGGGATTGCATGTGTTCCTTCAACAATCTGAATATTGTCCAACCATCCAAATAAATTTCAAGAAAATTGTGGATAAATTCCTTGAAGTTTGCGACCATTATCCGGGAAAATACTGCAGGGGCATTATTTAAGCCGAAAGGCATCACAGTGTATGCAAACGACTCCCATTCCATCGCAAAGTTGTTTTTTGTTTGATCTTCCTCTGCAATCCAAACCAGATGATACCGTGAAAAATCATCTGTAAAAGAGTAGGCTTCCCAGCCACAAACATTTTCCAGCTCCTCATATGTGGAAGGGGTAGAAAAAGGGTCATGGGTGCAGGCTACGTTGAGACTTCTCATATCTACACATATTTTAATATCACTGGTTTTATTAGGTTTCACAACCATAGGACTGATCCAATAAGACTCCTCCACAAGGACAATGATTCCAACATCTAACATTTGGTCCAATTCTTTACACACCTTTTCCTTACATTTGGGATTTAATCGATAAGGCCTCTTCTTGATTGGTTTGGCATCCGGCTCGAGATGAATTTTCATAGCTCCCAATGCTCTGTCAATTCCATTCATTTTGGAAAATTCAATGGGAAACAAGTCCCCATATTCCTTAAGTAGGTCGACAACTTGAGTAACAGTCTCCTTATCCCAATAATATGCAATGATGGCCATTTTGGGTTCTTCCTCAGTGCCAAAATTATGTTTTTTCTTTTTAATTGGACCATTATAGTCTGTTTCAACCATCTTTTCCTCCTTACCTTTCAGTGTGATATCTCCTTCAAATTATTTAATATGTATTCCACACAGGTCCTCGTCATCAATTTATCAACCTCAACCTTCCAACAATGAACAACCTCATTCATTTTTGCTACTAATCGGTGATATGAGCATACTACCCTAGGTGTGGCCTCCTTTGGATGACGGTGAAATATAAAGTCCCTAATCCAGAGGAGGGCCTCTCTTTGAGCTGGATCTTCTTCTTTGAAGTGGAATGTTGAGAAAAATTGTAAGCTTACATGGGTCTAATCCATCATTTTCCTTCTGAGTTCCTCCTGGATATACCAACTCCTAGGAACCATATCCATAGTATGGATGAACTAGTGGACCCATTGGGTTTGGGGAATATTCTTGGAGGTCCAACATTGTTTGCAAAGTTCAATTTGTTCCTGGGGATCTGTAATCCCCTTGTATTGATTGATTAGTTCAAAATCCAAGATTGGTTGGAACTTGAATTTTATCATATTGGTAACATACATCTAGTCCTGAATATTGATGTGATGTTCTTCCCACGATCCTGCAGGTGTCCCTTGAACCATGACATCCATGTTTTGAATCCTCTATTTTTTTGGGAAAACCTTATCCATTTGTACTAGGAATTCCTCTACTGGCCTTGTTCCATCTAATCGAGGGGCATCGCATAAATCTGATCCGATCTAGTGCACTGCTCTAGTTATCTTCACACATCTGCGAGTAGATACCTCATACAACTTGTTCTTCCATCTTTCCATAGAATCTTCAGATTCAGTGTCATAAGACTTGACGCTCTGCCAACTTAAATCTCCATATGCAGTGGGATTGATATAGTCTTCCTTGTGCCCAATGATCTTATAAATATTTTTTATTATCGAACTTCATGCATCCTCATCCACTAGCTCATTATACCTATATCCTTAATTTGGATATAGAGGTGTGATCATGCGCAATGTGTTTGTCTCAAATAACATTTACCTCTTCTTCAGATTCAACACCACATTATTTTCAAAGGCCCAATCAATTCCCAACAATGCAGCATCTAGATCTGATTCATCCATAATCTATATGACCTCAAAGTCATCCTTTGTCTTTGCCCCTTTTATATTTACCTCAACTTTTTGTAGTCGACCTATAGGGTAGATCATGTAATGATTTTCCAACCCTAGTTGGATGTGCAACCGGACTAGACTTGGTTTTACCATAAACTCCTAGGAATTCTTTGGCAGAATATTCACATTGAATCCTAGATCCAACATGAATCCATTCTTGTCATAACCACCAAGATCACCTATCATTTTGAACTCTTTTCTAGTGAGTTTATGCTTGCTGACCTGGCACACCTCCCTGGCCAATCTCCATGACTTATGCTTGAGTCGTCACCTTATGTTGGATGAGAAGGAGTCAGATATGGGATAGTAACCCCGCAATAAACCACTCTCTATGTTGTACATATTGGATTTGGAACATGTTTTCCCCCCCACAACAAGCCACCAAAATTCTCCATCTTATAGGATTTCAGTGGGAACCTACATACTAAAATTTAAGAAAGGAAATTATCACTACTAACTTGGGAAGATATCCATACATAAAATTAGTGTTCTATATCAAATCTCTGAAAATGATCTAAGGTAGTTTGACTTGAACAAAACCCCTCGGATTGAATTACTCATTTTCTCCCTCCCCATGATCCACTAATGGAATATTAATCTCCTTTTACAAAGCTCCTCTATGATCATAAACATGCCCTCTATCCCTATGATCATCACCCAAGGGATGTCGAATCTCTCTCTTTTTAGACTCATTTAATCCTACATTTTTTCGATGAGTCTGTCTCAACAGTATCACCAGAAGGTGATATTGAAAGGCACTGCACCTAGCAAAAATACTCCCTCTCGACCACATCTTCCAACGATGATGCTTTCCTTTCGATATTCAAACTATTTATGTTAAAAAAAATCTCTAGATTGTACATACACATCGAAAGGAGATTATCCCATGAAAATTCTGTGAACCAATCACCATAGGACGTATAAGGTGGGACCTTCACTGAATTCTTTATTCTACTCCAATAAACCATAAGCCTTTACTACATGTGATACATGTTAGATGCCCTTTTTCATTTGGGCTCACTTATTGAAGATGCCTCCTAGTTATCGTCGGAACGTGCAAAAATATTTTACACCTACATTCTTATGAAAACCTTTCCCGATGACATTGTTCCAACCATATCATCGGGAGATTGCTTCATCGAGACAAATATTAACCATCCCATCTGCATGCTTTGACAACACTCGACGACAATATTACAACACCTTTTAGGGGTTAACTCTCCATGTGGTTTCCCCTTATATGACAACTCATCCTGATTGGTAAAGTAAGGTTCATAAATAAAATTATAAGTTATAAAGGCTATATGAATATGTTATCACATGAGAACTTTATAAATTAAATATGCTATCGGCACTCCCTCAACACGATCTTCGAGGAATAAAAAAACATGCATAGAAGGATCATCGTCTGAATATTATAAAGACTTTCAAGCACTTCAGGAGAAACTCTTTGACTCATCCCAACAACCACACTGTCGAAAATACTATTCACATAAGCCACGATGCCATCTCTCCGAAGACATGCTAATGGTAACGAACATAAAACTCTCTTGAAGGAATTAATGGTGGTTGTATGAATTTGACCGAAAGAAAAATGTAACGCGCTAAAAATTAATTACACAAGATTTTTTGGGGGAAGATAAACCACAAAGACTTTGTTTTGACCTTAATTGATGCATTGTTAAACTCTAAGAAATCTATGAAAGTGTAATCAGTTATACTATGAAAATATACCAACTTCAAATACTTCGAAAAATCAGAGTAGTCATGTATGTATATTGCATTATTTGAATGTTATCTGTGATTGATTATGGGGTAAACTAATTCTGATTTTGTGTGTAACAACAACTCAAGGAAAAAATAAATGTCTCACACACAAACCAGAAAGTAGAAGAACCTAGAAGTTGTTGTTCATGCCCCTATTATCAAATCAGACTCAATTCTTCTCATAAACACTAGATTCTTCGATGGGAGGGAACATTTCCCAGGGTACGATGAGATTTATCGCATCTTCTAGAACGAAGACTTCCCATTCGAGGACGAAGACATAGATGCATATCATAATATTAGAAGGAGAAACATACACAATATAATGGCTCACCAAATGTTCTTTCCATACAATGACACTACAAGGTGGTGTTTTACACACCTGGAAAAGAACACGACCACCATTTTCAACAAGTCCAAAGTTATGATCGATTCTCTAAAGCCTGAAGATATTAGGACTGGGTACCAAACCCCTGAGCCTACAATATTATTGAATGAATCATTTATGGAGAAGTTTGGGGTAGAGAATGAAGATTTTGAATATTTGATGGAAGATTGGTATAATGAGGATCTGAGATGAGTTAATAAGGGAGAAATATATATCCCAACTCAATATCTAAAGATACCATACAGATTATTAAACATTATGATATGTAGACTGTATGGTGAGGAGACTAACACACATTTCAGGATGGAATGGTTTCCAATGGCCTACATCGTGGTGAAGACATGATAAGTATTCAAATAGGCCAACATCCTGGCATTCAACATATTCAAAAGAGATAAGTAAGAATCGGGTATAAAATGTTAGGAAATGAGGAACACTTCCACACTAAACCTAGCAGAAGAGAGGAAGAAATATTTAATCAAGAAATTAAATGACAAAGCAAACACACAATACACAAATATTTTACCCTGGAAATGAAAACTAGGAAAACCAAAATTCCTTGAGCATTATTCTCTTCATTGTCTTATTCATTCAAAATAAAAGGTTACATGTCTAACCTTGGTCCACACCTAAGACACAATCGACATCATACCCTCTTTCTTTACACAAGAACAACCCTGTAGCCAGTTTGTCTTACATATGCATGAACAACAACAAATGCGATTATATATAAAGATTGATTCAACATTACAACACACCTTCTTTATAATATTTACAGTAGGTAAAACCCTAAAGAAAAGGTCCCCAAAAATGGTTACAGATCCACACATATCATTGGCTACAAATCCCATGAATATTGGGATTATGTTACAGTCGACTACCAAGTCGAATTACCATTCGACATTCATTCGGTCTTCAGTCGGTTGCCACACGCCCACCTTTTGACCTCTTTTCATTTGACCTCTTCGACTTCCTCTTTACCCGGTTATACCACCTCGACCTTTGACTTCGAGTGTTAGTCGATCCACCTCGATTAAACTTTCACTGCAAAGAATATAACAACCCAACATTATTCCACTTGTTATTTTCTTTGTTGAAACCAAGAGACCTCTGAACTCTCATTCATAGACCTAGGGAAACAATTCCCATTGCCTCTCTACACCAAGAGAAGTTCACAACACTCACATACTTGGTCAAAGAGTCTGCTAAGTTTTCCAATGTGTCTACTTTTTCTAGCAACATCGTTTTTCTTTCCACCATGTCTATCAGGAAATGGTATTGTACATCAATGTGCTTAGTATTAGAATGACAAGTGGGGTTCTTTGCCAAAAATATTGTGTTTTGACTATTGCAGTTTATCTTCATATCTCTCTGCTCAAACTTGATTCATGAACATAGCCTTTGCATCCATACTGCTTCTTTTCTTCCATGAGTGAGCACCGTGTATTCAACTTTTGTTGTTGACAGGGCTATGACCGCCTGTCGCTTACTCATCCAGTTGATTTTTCCACTGAACATTTTGAACAAATATCCATTGGTCGACCTTCATCGATCCATGTCTCCATCCCAGTCGGCATTGATAAAGACATGTAAATTTAACTCATTGTCATCTCCATGTTTTCCTTGATAGAATATAACATAATATTTTGTGCCACACAAATACTTGAATACTCTCTTGACAGTTGTCCAGTGCTCCTTCCCAGGTGTCGACATGTATCTTATCAACACTCCCACTGCATGGGAAATGTATGGTTAAGTGCATGCCATCACATACATTAGACTACCAACAAAACTTGCATAGAGAACACATGCCATGTCATATATTTCCTCGTATATCCTTGGACACTGTTCAACAGTTATCCTTGCTACCAGAGGGATTAACACCTTCACAGGTTTGCAATCCCGCATGTTGAAATGTTTCAAATTTGTTTCAATATACTTTATCTAGTTCAACCACATATTTCTAGCTGCTTGATCTCACTTGATATCCATTCCCAGAATGGATTTTTTTGCACCGAGATCCTTCATGTAGAACTTGGAGGATAGTTGATTCTTCACCTCCTTTATTGCATCCATGTTGTTTACAATCAGCAACATGTCGTCGACATTCAATGATACATATATGAAATGTCCATATTCTTCTTTGGAATACATGAAGTGATCATATTTTCTTCTCACAAACCCCAAACTAAGATGTATGTGTCTAACTTTCGGTACCACATCCTTGGTGATTGCTTTAAACCATAAAGGGATCTTTTCAGTTTTCACACCAAAAAATTGTTTCCCTTTACTACAAATCCTTTAGGTTGTTTCATGTAGATTTCATCTTCAAGGTCCCCGCATAGGAACATTGTCTTTACATCCATCTATTATATTTCTAGATCAAATTGTTAATTTTTCAAAATCCCACCCAGTTTCAGTCTCGCTGATTTTTCAGTCAAACTTAATTGCCAAATTCAGTTTCAGCACTGTTTCAGCATATGTTACAGCCTAGTGTTTCAGCATATACCCAGTGGTGTTTCAGCTTAATACTCAGCACTATGTTTCAGCATATGCTACAGCCTGGTGTTTCAGCATCTGCTCACAACGGTGTTTCAGCTTAAGACTCAGCACTATGTTTCAGCATATGCTACAGCCTGGTATTTCAGCATCTTCTCACAGCGATGTTTCATCTTAAGACTCAGCACTATGTTTCAGCATATGCTACAGCCTGGTGTTTCAGCATCTGCTCATAGCGTTGTTTCAGCTTCTAAAAAAAAACTTAACAGAAAATAAATTTCAGAACTGAAAATCAATTTCAGAACTGAAAATCAACTTCAGAACTGAAAATCAATTTCAGAACTGAAACATGAGGATTATGAACATCGTTTTCAAAACAGAAATAAAATATCAGCAATATGCAAAACTCAGAAAAATATAGACACAAAGAATTTCGGTCTAACTTTGACCCTGGAAAAACCCACAAGGGGAAAACCAGTGAGAGAGGGATTTGTATTATTTATGAGCTTCTGAGAAATTATTTTACAGCATTTTCATCTTCAGATATTTACACAAACTTATCTGGGCATTCCTGTAGCTTTGCTCCTCAATTTCTGAACCAGAAATTCGTACAACTACACGGCAATTAATGTTGTACGAACTGTCACGAAATTTGTGCCAAAACTCTGCTAAGATTCAATTTATGTGCCACTCAATGTTATTCGGCAACCTTGGAATGCATGCCAATGCTCCCAGAAATTGTTGTTGCTGTCTCTTTTCTTCAGCTCGACCTCTCTCTCTTACTCTCTCTTGTTCTCTCAACAAGAATGCTTCAGCTCCTCTCTTGTTCTCTCAACAAGACTGTTGTTGCTTCCACTTAATCTTGGCATCTCACCAAAAAGCCTCTTGGCCTCTCACCAAGATTTCTTCAACTCCAAGAATGGGTGCGCCCATTTGCATTAATCAACCTCATGAGGGAAGGTGAGGAGTTTTCTAATCTAACGGTTGAGATTAGATTAGATGGGTGGCTGAGATTTGGTGTCTCTTCACTCACCCTCACTTTAATCAT
>JZKD02S1679632.1:107592-131885 GCA_000966675.3 Picea glauca | reverse complement strand
ATAAAGTTATCTTTTAATTTGCATCTCACAAATTAATTTGACTAAGACCCACATTCGGCAATTTCTCCCCTTGGGCGCCTAGGGAAGAGAAACACTTGCCTTGGTACTTCATTTTTATTAAAAATTTAACACAAATTTTGCAGCTAGAGACATTAGTACTTTAATGGAAGTTAATTTTGCAACAAAGGAAAAAATCTCACCAAAGTTGACTCCTTCGCATTGGAAGTATCCTTTCACTACCAGTCGAGCTTTAAATTTTTTGACTTGATCTATTGCATTCATCTTCTTCTTGAATACCCATTTTCTATTGACATGCTTTCTTCCACTAGATAATTTGACTAAGTCCCATGTCTCATTATTTTGCAAGGATTCCATCTCTTCAACCATGGATCCCTTCTAGAGTTTTACCTCTGTTGATTCCACTGCCTCCCCGAATGACTTGGGCTCATCATCAATGGTCATTAACACGAATGTGGAACGAAAGTCGGGTGAAATACACCTTTCAGTTGATTTTTTATTCATTCTTACCTCCTTATAACTAGGGTTGGTTGTTCCATCTCTTCTTCTGATTCGGTCAACTCATCTTAATCATCTTCTTCGTTCCTCGGTCCAAACCGCACCTTCTCTGAATTATTCTCGATATTAACAATTTCTTCAGAATCAAAATTACTTATCACTTCTCTGACGACCACATCTCAATTGTACATTGTTTTCCTTGGTTCAAGATCCCAAAGCTTATGTCCTTTCATTCCTTCTTTGTATCCAATGAAAATACACTTGGCTTCCTTCTTGTCCAGTTTGCTCCTCTTTTCCTTGGGAACATGCACAAATGCATCACAACCAAATACTTTGAGATGTGAAACCGAAGGATTCTTACCAGACCATACCTCATGTGGATTTATGTCAACTAGCATTGACGAAGGAGACATATTCACCAGATATTTTGCAGTGTCGACTACCTCCGTTCAGAATTCTTGTGCAATCTTAGCACCACTTAGCATGTTCCTTTCTTTTTCCATCAATGTTATGTTCATTCTCTCAATAACTCCATTTTGTTGTGGGGTATATGGTGTGGTATTTTGGTGTGCTATGCCACGCTTCTTGCATAATTGATCAATTTGTTTTCCACATAATTCACCACCATTGTCAGTCCTCAACACCTTAATCTTCTTATCATTCTAGTTTTATACAAGATCTCTAAACTCTTTGAATTTATCGAAAACCTATGATTTATTCCTCAGGAAAGATATCCATGTCTTCCTGGAAAAATCATTTATGAAGGAGACATAATACAGGGATCCACCAAGTGAAGGAACTGAAATAGGGCCAAACAAATCACTATGAACCAACTCTATAATCCAATTTTCCTTTGTCGCTCCAGATGGAAACCTCACTCGACTTTGTTTACCATATATACAATGTTCACAAAAGTTGACTTCTAAATTACATGTAGGAAATTCTTTGAACATACCTTTGTTATGCATAGATCGAAGTCCTTTTTCTCCAATGTATCCCATCCTCTCGTGCCATAGCATGGTTGGGTCAACATTATGATGACTTGTCGACTTGATTTGAATCGACTCATCCTAAGTCGATTCGAGTCGATTTAACTTCAAGAAAAATGATGGTGTTTCATCCAATCGAGTCGACACTCCCTAGTAACTTGTATAGGGTTCCAATACGAACTCCTTTCATTAATACCATCGTACCTATGAACATCTTGCATGAATCCTTTTGAAATAGAGTGTGTACCCCTGCATCACTCATCTTTTTGATGGATATCAAGTTTCTTTCCAAACCCAGAATGTGTAGCACACATGGAAGGGTTCTACTCCTCCCATCTTGCAGTATCAATCGAACTCTTCCTCATCTGACAATTTTGGTTGTCGAGTCATCCCCCAAGAACACATCTTCTCCTTCATATCGTTCATATTCGTAGAACCATTCTCTATGTGGTATCATATGATAATATGTTTTTGATTCGATCAACCAAACATTTTATCCGACTATGTACTGGTCGACAACAGATACACATCACCTCCCTTATCTGGAGTCGTATTTCTCTCAGTCGACTGCTTCTCGTCGGATCTAGTACTGACTTCCATTGCCTTCGACCTGTAGTCCCTTTTGTAATACCCAACTTTATAGTATTTCCAACATATTCTTGTCGACTGAACAAGAGATTTAGATCTACCCTTTGAATAAGACTTTCCACTGAAGAATTTTCCTTTATCTATGTAAATCGGTCAACCTCTCACCACTAAAGCATATTTAGTCGATCCTTCCATGTTTTTCCTTCTCATTTCTTCTGACAATAGATATGAAACCATGTCTTTTAGCACTAATTTGGTTGTATTACTCCCTATAGGCACGACTAAGCTATCTCGGGAGTTTGGAAAAGAACATAATAGGCTAATACATTTCTCCTCAGTGATTTTAATATCCACAGAGGATAACTACCTTATAATGGTATTAAACACATTTAAATGCTCAGTCACTGAACTACCATCACTCATCCTCAGAAGATATAGTTTCTTTCTGAGAAACAATTTGTTTACCAGGGATTTCGATTGGTACAAGATCCCCAACTTGTCCCACAATTTCTTGGTCGAATCTTCACCCGAGACATGAATTCACCAGTACCAAATCTGTAAGACAAAGTCGAATCATATTCCTTTCTCTTCTCTCGAGTTTCTCCCATTCTTCTGTCAACATACCTTTCGACATTGTACCTAGACAAATTGGTGTCCATTGTTCTCGATCTACAAGTAGATATTCAATTTTAAGCTTCCAAAGCTCAAAATTCTGGCCATTGACTTTTTCGATCTCTATTCTCGAACTCCTTATCATTCTTTAACACAATCTTTAAAGATTTGTGTCTTATGACTCTTACTAAACCTAGGGTTTATCTCATGTCCAAGGTTGTTAAACCAAGATATGATACCACATTTTAGGAAATGAGGAACACTTCCACACTAAACCTAGCAGAAGAGAGGAAGAAAGACTTAATCAAGAAAGTAAATGACAAAGAAAACACACAATACATAGATTTTAAAATGGAAACCCAAACTGGGAAAACCAACATTTCTTGAGAATTTTTATCCTTGTTGTCTTATTCATTCAAAATAAAAGGTTACATATCTAACCTTGGTCCACACCTAAGACATAATTGACATCATACCCTCTTTCTTTACAAAAGAACAACCTTGCAGCCAATTCGACTTACATTTTCATGACCAACAACCTCTATGATTTTATCTAAAGATTGATTCAATATTACAACATGCCTTATTTATAGGCTTTACAGTAGGAAAAACCCTAAAGAAAAATCACCCAAAAATGGTTACAGATCCACGCAGATCATTGGCTAAAAATCCCACGAATCTCAGGATTTTTTTACAGTAGACTACCAAGTCGGATTATCAGTCGACCTTCATTTGGTATTCAGATGATTTCCACATGCCCTCCTATCAACCTCTTTTCGGTTTACTTAATCGACTTGTTTTCAATGTCTTTGACTTCGTCGTTACCCGGTCATACCACCTCGACCTTCGACTTGCTTCCAATTCCTTCGACTTCGACTTTATCCGGTAGAACCACCTTGACCTTCGACTTCGACTAGACTTTCATTGCAAAGAATATAACAACCCAACATGAAAAACCTTGGATTTTACATGTCGTCCTACCTTATTTATGCAATCTGCTCTTCCATCCATTTTCCTACTCTTGAATGGAGCTGGACTCAAATCCAACCCCCCATTCACATTTATTGCTCAAAGTTGTGGGATGTAAATTACAAAGAACATTTTTAGAACATCTATGACTATTTCTCATCCCCTATGTACAAGGTAATTTTTCTAGATTTTCCCACATAGGGTATCACAAGAGGCCATAAAAACCCTAAAAGAAATTGGGGATTCATATGTGAAAAAGTATTATACTTATATCGGGGTATATGGAAGTAGTGGTCCATCACACCTCTTACCCAATTATGTGCTTGACAAGTTACTAGCCCGATAAGTTTCATACCAGACAGTAGAGAAAGGAAGGAAAACATATCTATTAAAAAACACCAGAAATATTGGCCCAATTTCCACTACACATAGGAATGTATACATTGTCTAATAAAACACATGCTGAGAAGGAAGTCGAGGCTTTAAAGGAAATATGCTTATGCACGGGGAACTTAAAAGAGCATGATACTCACAATATAGTGTATGACCATATCAAATCGGTCAAGATGACACACCAAGTCATACATGAAATGAACTTTTCCGAAGACCTCTTCAAAGGAGCTTTATTTTTTGAGGAAGTGTTTTAGAGGCTACAAGATGATCTAGCCAGAGAAAAACTCCAAAAGGAAGAAGATGAAGAGAGGACTATGGTGAAGGAACAATTCAAAAAATTATTGGATAAGGAAATATAAAATTTGGAGGCTAAGGAAATGGAAGAAGCAAAGAAATATGAAGAGAGAACCAAAAAATCTAGAGAAGTAGAAGAGATATTTCAAAAAATAAAAAAGGTAGAGTTGTAAAAGAAGAACATCAAGCTAGATGATGATATGACCCAAGGGGATCATATTGTATATGATGTGACCCCAAGGGGGGGCATATATGGGCCTAAATGTACATGTAATGTGTAAATATATATGTAATAAGGTCGGCCTAATGGTAAAGGGGCCTCATGTGCAAGTGTGAATAGGTATATATAGAGGTCATGTATTCATTATTGGAGAGGTGTATTGTGAAGTATGAAAGGTATTTGGTTATTTGGATGAGGTTCCCCTATTCTTTAAGGAGTTATTATGTAACTTATCTATCTTGGAGTTGTGCTCCATGCTAACATTTTGAGTATTGGTTCATTACAATGTCACATGGGCTTATAAGAAACAACAT
Source organism: Picea glauca (assembly GCA_000966675.3). Classification (NCBI taxonomy): domain Eukaryota; kingdom Viridiplantae; phylum Streptophyta; class Pinopsida; order Pinales; family Pinaceae; genus Picea; species Picea glauca. The sequence continues at coordinate 126,990 of JZKD02S1679632.1, read as the reverse complement.
GCAATTTCTCTTTATTTAGTAGAGTATTGAGTAATGGTTAATGCAAGTCAAGAATCATTGTGGCTTCCACAGAACCTTTCAAAGTTTGGATTATAGCAGGAACATCCGACCATCCTCTGTTGTGACAATCAAAGTGCCATCAACCTCACCAAATCACTTCATCAGAAAGCTCATTCATGATCAAGTTATTTAAGTGCTCTTTTTCTCTATAGAAGATCAAGTTACATAAATTTTTGCAAAGTCTCTTACAGAAGTGAAGTTTTCTAAACTTCAATATATGTTAGGAGTTCAAGAAGTTTTCATTAAGGGGGGGTATTCTTTGATGCCTCCTTCCTTCTCCTACTATGTCACCTTTGTAAATCCTCCAATCCTATCCTAAGTTGTTCGTAAGGGGTAATGTTAGGATATTTACACACTTAAGAGTTAGTTAAGATCAACTTGGTTTAATGTGTCTTTAGGTAAAAGTGTGTTTCTTTAGTATGCATTTGTAGTTATGTAATTTGACAGTCATGATATGCTATAGACATAGATTGATCTATTGGCTCATATTATTCTAGATCTTAATGTCTACATTGGTTCATGGTTTAACAACCGATTGATCCATGATCCCTATTTAAAGAGCATGGAGGGTCATTTGTGGATGATTAATTGTGAGAAACTCTCTTGTAAAATATTTTTCTTTTGCATTAATATATTGCCTCAAGTGGTCATGTTGGTTGGGGATGTGGACTATTTCCCTCTTCAAGGGTTTTAACCACGTAAAATATTGGTGTGTTAATATTTTATCTAGTTGTGAGAGTCGTTATTGAAGGTGTTCATCTTCTATTGGAATACTTTGTTTTGTCGAACAAAACAAGACTTCTTTGTAGGTCTCAATTTTCCACAATAGTGGAATTTCTTCTTCTCTCTACCTTAGTCAAATTATGATCGCCATGCTTATTCTTATCAATCTAGTCAATGTATTTGTGATCCTCATATTTTCGACCTCTTTCTCTATAATTTTGTTAACTTTTTCCCTTTAGCAAATGGGCCTATTGATTAACCTTAAGTTTCCCTTCATCAAGAAATTTTATCTATGCCCTAATCAACAAACCACAAAAGAGTCAAAGGAGTCATCATTACCATCATATTTTTTGGAGGTTCAATTGGCACAGAATGTTGAAAAAAACACAACATAGGGTGTCTTCAAATTCATCTGGATTAGTTTTATGAGCTAACAATATTTCTTGGGAAAAACCAATCCATATTCACCCAATTTCAACTAAATTCCCTGCACACATGTCATATAGTCTTCAATTCTTCATAACTTGACTTTCATCAGTTTCATCAAGAAAAGTCTTCAATTTATTCTAGATAGATTTGGGTATTAGAGCCCACTTGTATGAATTTAGTGAATCTTCCTGGAGATGTAGGTCATTATGACTCCTACATCCTCATCCTTATTCTCATCAATGACAAACTTCTGTTGGTCATCCTTTGGATCTGAAACAACAGTTATTGTCAATTGTGTTATGACCAAAGGGGAGCATATATGGGGATAAATGTATATGATATGGAAACATCATTTTAATCCATAATAGAGTTTCCATATATTGTATCCATTAAAATCCATAGGCTCTAGCTTGGAACTCATAATGTTGATCTATAAATATAATCCCATATTCAATTTACAAGTCAAAACCTTGAGTCAATCTATCAGACATGTATAATTCATCAAAGGTGTGTATAACTGATAACCTCCGCGAGACTTGTAGACAATAGGATAGATCTCAAACCACTAACTTTGATACCATGTTGTAGAATTAGAGTATTAGGTAGATCAGAGAGCTAGTATTCCAAGAGAGAGGTGGTGTCTAAAGACATCATTATATCTCTTAGGCACAATCAATCATAACTCATCATACATACACATATTGATCATTTACGTGCTTATTTAAATTGACCCATAGAGGCATCTTATATTGCACCAAGATGTAACCAAATCCCTTTAGGTGAGGAATATAGGGTCCACATACATTGGTTAGGGAACATAACAAACTCCTTAACTTTTTCCTTGTTCTACACACCAATCCATTATTTTATATTAATTACCCAAATAGTTGAATGCTTAGTTGACCATCTAGCCGGTCTTTTAGTTGACCGATTAGTCAACCACTCAATCAAGCAGTCAATCAAAATCTCAGTCAACCACTTAGTTGACTCTTCTAGTCAATTGTCAATTGACTATCTCTAGAATATCCGGAGGTGTCTAGAATATTTGGAGGTGCATTTCCAGACAAAGAAGAATTACTCTATCCCTAGAAGATATGGGAGTTGATTTATTCAGCAGTCTGAAAATTTACAAGTGAAAATCCCCATATCTTTCCTACACCACCCTCTCTCCTTCCCTCCCCGACCCCTTGTCATATGCTCAAATCCTTCTTAATTTGACCACCATGGCCATTAATATTTTCGTGAATTCCTCCAAGACTTCCTAGATTTGGACCAACATTAAAGCTAATCTTTGATGCCACATTATGGCATCCTCACCCAACACTCTCAACCACAAGATGGGTAGCCATATTACATGATTTCAAATTTTATCCCTTAGAGGCAATTTCCCCATAATACCAATAGAGTAAATCTCCTCGGGAGGAACATAAATAAATGAAATGCATGCACAATGTGAATTAAAGAATGCAATGGATTGAATAGCATGGATTCATAAGAATTTATGGCAACCAATTTACCATTAATAAAATCAAGCACAATCATACATTGCATGAATAATACATAAATTTCCATAACAAAAAACAATATTACTTTGCATATTTATAAACAAGGATAAGGCACTTATCTTTTAATTGAATAAAGTACAATAAATTGGCTTTGTAAGAGTGATATTCCACCCAACCATAGGTATTTAGTGTAGATATGACCCCCAAACCAAGCTATGAGACCACTAAGGTGAAGGAACCAAGCTACAAGCTTCTATCTTTCTCAGCACAACCCATCTATTTTCACATTAGAGAATTAAAAGCATCTCACCTAGCCATCAAACAACCAAGGAAATCTCTTTCATTGACCCATATGACAGAAGGAAGATCTTTCCTTTCTATGCTCAATAGTACCTCAGAGATATTATTCATTTCAATGCTACTTGGTTTGGGTAGAAATACCCTGATCTGAAAATGATATTTTAAAGAGTTGGTTGAGTTTTAAGCATGTGTTAAATTACCATTCAAAAATTTAAATGAGGAAGGAGATCTTAATGAAATAATGTTTCAACCGTCATAATAAAAAACATAAAGTAAATATTAAGAACAACAAACCATAACGCCAAGATTGTTAATGAAGTTCGACAACGTTGTCTACGTCTCTGGGCCTATGTCTCAATGGGCGAGGATTTATTATTAATCTTCAATGCTGAAAAATTACATCATAAGTATCTCAAATGGATTACAAACTAGTTTTGTTGTGTTATGCTCGACCTAAAGAATCCAACACAACTGATGGCACTGAAAAACGTTGAGTGTAGCTCCCAGAAATGGCCTCCAAAGTTCGCTTCCTCAATGGCTTCTCTGCATAAAAATGGCTTAAGCTTTCAAATTATTCAACATTATGTTGTTTCTGAACCTCTTAAGGCTGCCAATAACCTCTAGTTTTTATAGATTCTGAGTTGAGAATCAAATCCCAAATTTTCCCCAAGATTTGGCCTCTTTTTGGGCTCCAAATCCCCCAAAAATGGCCAAAATCCATTGAAAATCATTAAAACATATTATAATATAGTTATAAACCCACTTATGCAAAAATTTGGCGTGCCAAACTCCTTTCTCTAGGCTCCTGGTCATATGGGATGGCCCATGTGGCCACGCACTAGGAGCTAATTAGACCCTTATTCATCATCCCTGGCCCCTAGCTCTGAGTCGCATGGGATACCATGTGGCCAAGGGTTAGGCCCCCCGCGCCCTAAACCTCCAGTCCAACCCTCGTCGATGGCCCATGGTCGGTCGGGCTATCCCCCATTGACTGGGGCTTATCCCCAAACTTCTGACCCACATGAATTCAAAACCATTATTAAAGGTATATGGTTAAGACCCAAACAAAAGCTCAGACGGTTGGTTGGTTGTTGCGAAGTCTTTGGCTATGGAGGAGGTCGAGTGTTCAATTCCTATAGAGTGAGAAACAATTTTTTTACCTAGACAACCTTGGCCAAATCTGGGGTGCCACATGATGCCCTCTGATTGGGCCACGTGTCACCTCCGGATTGGCTCCATATGCACAAACACCTACCAAGTCAACTTGCACAGTAAACCTCCCTGCCATGTGTCATGCTCAGAGTGTGCCATGTCACTGCCACCTGTCAACCCATAAAGCCACATCATCATCCAACCTTTCATCCATAATACCACATGTCGGACTATCACTGGGTCACGTCAATGTATGAACTTCCACATCATGTTGACGTATTGCTGACATCAGAAGTATGACCTATTGACTATTGACTTTGACTTTTTGACTTTTTTCCATGTTTGGGAAATCGATCAGAACGCGATAACTTTCGCATACGATGTCTATTTTTGGAAACAAATATATGCCTAGAATCGACGCGACGAGCCCGGTGCAATGGCGTTGATTTTATCCAATTTCGAGAATTTTGGTTTTTAGGCCTTCCTGGATCCATTTGGATCGTGCCTCCCCACTAAGACCTTTTGGTCCTCCAAAAGGATATTAACCAGTCATAAAGTGCGGGATAGGCCTCGCCACTTGTCCTTTGTCTTTAAACTCTGTCCTATGCACCTGTCACATCATAATCAGTTGCATAATAACCATGACAATTGAAAGCATATTGTTAGCCACTTGAACTCGTTCACATCTTACTGAATTCACTACCATCCATGTAGAAAACATTAGCAGCGATAACATCATAAATATGACTGCAAATTAACTAATAAGTTTGATGTGATTGCACAACATTAACTTATCTTGAAGCAAAGTATGATTTAATTCACATCCTACAACCATCTCATGTTTATGCTTAAGATCAACTACTTTACTTGGCACAATTATAGGTATGTTGCTTGCATTAGTTTCCTTCCTTAATTGTTCCATTGTTTGAAAAGATTGATTTTCTTTTATGTGATGAGCATGTACAACATATTCATTGCCTTCTTTAGTTAAGTGATATTGATTATGTTCTAAGAAGAATATTGCTTTGCGATCATACAAATAAGGGCTTCCTAAGACCATTCCACATGTTTCTAGTGGCACCATGTCACATGTTACTTCATCCACATACTTAGATGTAATTTCAAATTTTATGATACATTGCTTTGTTATGGGCAATTTGTGATCTTTGCTTATCCAATTAAGTGAATAGGGTTTGTGATGCATCTTAGTGTTTAATCCCAGTTTCTTAACCACTTCCTCTGAAATTAAGTTATATTGAGATCCACTATCTATCAATGTGTCGATCTTAGTATGTTTCATTATGACCCTTATATGAAACAATTTACTTCTAGAATCATAACCATCACCAATTTTACTTGTCAAACCAACTGATGTGATTTTAGTCTCATCACATGAATCATAACCCAAGTCTGTTGGCCATGTTGTTGTTACAACTGTTTACCTCCCTTTCCTCTCTTTGAACCACTTCGGTCTCTTCTCTGGGTGCAATTGCCAACAATGTTCATCATCGTTCCCTTCTTTCTTGAAATGCTTCCAAGAGAACTTCTCTTCCTTTACTGTCATTGAATTTGTTTTCTTTCCATTCCCATTTCTTTTGTCTTCTTTCCTTGAAGATGATTCTCCTGATACACCAACTCATGTTTTCCATGCTTCAATAGACATTGCTTGAACATAAACCTCATCAAGATTAGTAGGTCCAAACATAAATACATTGTTATGAATATGTGCAGGTAAACCTCCTATATAGTTCATAAGAGTTTCTTGTGTATGTAATGGAATATTTAACATTAATGTCATCTTTTAAAATTCATCTATGTATTCTTGCACCGTTTGTCCTTTTCTTAGTTTAAGCATTTCACATTCAATTAAATCCTTTTCCTTATAACCCAAAGGATAAAACTGCTTTCTAAGTGCAAAAACAAAATCTTGCCATGATGGAAATACATTACCAACTTGTTGAGTACCATGTTGCAACTTACACTGCCACCAGATGAGTGATGTGCCTGCAAAACAAAGTGATGCTAATTTGATTTGGGTTGCCTCATCTTTGATTTGTTGCACACTGCAATAAACTTCCATCTGTCTGAACCAATTATCAAGCCTCTCAGCATTGACTTCCCCATCATACATGGGAAATTCGAATTTTACATCGAGCTTAAGTAATGGCATATCATGCTTATGTTTATGAGAATGTTTTATTGCGGTAGAAGTTGAATTTGTACTTGAAGAAGATGTTGATGGAGATGAAGGAGGTGAAGGAGGAGGTTTAGGAGGGTCCTCTCCTTCTTCACTTTTGTCTTTTTTTTATGATTTCCCTTGAAAAGGCCTCTTCCATTCCAAGCAATCATCATATAATACCTTTACCATATATGACATGGTGAAGAAAGTATTTTGAAACTCTATCTCATTCTGAGACATTCCTTCTTTAGATGCCATCTTCTCACTTTGAGATGCCCTCTTTCTCGATCCAATCTCAAGATATCCTTCTACAAGCTCGCCTTCACAACGACTTAGATTTTCACTGGTAATCATGCAAAATCAAACAACTAGATGTCAACCTACTATGATACCACTTGATCCGAAAATGATCTTTTAAAGACTTGGTTGAGTTTTAAGCATGTGTTAAATTACCATTCAAAAACTTAAATGAGGAAGAAGATCTTAATGAAAGAATGTTGCAGCCATCATAAAGAATACATAACAGAAAGTAAATATTAAGAATAGAAAACCATAACGCCAAGATTGTTAACGGATTTTGGCAAGGTTGTCTATGTCTCTGGGCATATGTCTCAGTGGGGGAGGTTTTCTTATTAGTCTACAATGATACAAAATTACATCAGAAGTATCTCAAATGGATTACAAACTAGTTTGGTTGTGTTCTACTCGACCTCAAGAATCCAACACAAATAATGACACTGAAAAAGGTTGAGCGTAGCTCCCAGAAATGGCCTCCAAAGTTCTCTTCCTCAATGGCTTCCCTGCATAAAAATGGCTTAAGATTTCAAATTCTTCATCATTCTGCTTTTTATGAAGCTCTTAAGGCTACCAATAACCTCTAGTTTTTATAGATTCTGAGTTGAGAATCAAATCTCAGCTTTTCCCCAAGATCTGACCTCTTTTTGGGCTCCAAATTCCCCAAAAATAGCCAAAATCCATTGAAAATCATTAAAAAAACTTATAATATAGTTACAAACCCACTTCTGCAAAAATATGGCGCATGAGCCCCCTTTCTTTGGGCTCCTGGTCATATGGAGGCCTATGTGGCCACACACTAGGTGCTAAACAGTGAGACCCCTATTCATCCACCCTGGCCCCTGGTTGTGGGTCGCATGGGATACCATGTGGCCATGGGTTAGGCCCCTTGTGCCCTAAACCTCTGGTCCAGCTCTAGTCCATGGCCCCTGGTCGGTCGAGCTAGTCCTCGCTGACTGGGGCTTATCCCCAAACTTTTGGCCCACATCAATTCAAAACCATTATTAAAGGTATATGGCTATGGAGGAGGTCGAGTGTCCGATCCTTGCAGAGTGCAAAAACAAATTTTTGACCCAACCAACCTTGGCCAAATCTGGGTTTCCACGTGGCACCTCTGGTTGGGCCACGTGTCGCCTCCAGATTGGCCTCGTATGCACAGTCATCTACCAGTCACCCTGCCTACCATGTGTCACACCCGGAGCATGCCACGTCACTGGCACCTGTCAATCCGTACAACCACGTCATCATCCAACCTGTCATCCATACTACCACATGTCAGCCTATCACTAGGTCACGTCAACATCCGTACAGTCCACATGTCAAATCCGTATTGTGCCAACTCAGCCTCAAAACACCAAATCTGCCTGACATGTGTCAGCTCCTGGTGCTGCCACATCAACATGTTGGTGTCATGTTGACATCATCATGACTTCATGATGACGTCATCTAACATGTCATGCTGACTTATTGCTGACATCAACAGTACAACCTATTGACTATTGACTTTTTTGCCTGTTTGGTAAATCAATCAGAACGCGATAACTTTCGCATACGATGTCCATTTTTTGAAACAAATATATGGTCAGAATCGGCGCGACAAGCCCGATGCAATGGAATTGGTTTTGTATGATTACGAGAACTTTGATTTTTAGGCCTTCCTAGATCCATTTAGATCATACCCAATCTGGATTTTTCATTCTAGGATTTCCTACAAGATTAATACATGGATCTCAAACATCCAAAGAGTAGCAAATGCATAGTGGATTAAGGGTTCATAACTTTCCTAGCCTCTATGTTCACCGAGAACCACCTACCTTTCATCCCAAGTCGGTAATTTTCTCTTCACAATGCTAATTTTGGTTAATTTCTAGATTGGTGATAGTTAGAAATGGAGAACACAATGAGAACAATCGATAACATAAACATGAGAATATTGGAATGAATGCCAAAATGAATGCCGATGAGAGGATTGGGGAAAATGATGATTGGTAATATTTTTGGCAAGAGGAATGTGAGACTCTTACACTTCCCATGATGATCGTACTCAGACTAAGCATCCATAATTATGTGAGAAGAATTCCTCACCAAACTCTTACATGCATTCAGTGACTGGTTAGATAAGTCAAATAAGGTGTATGGTTATATTTAAGGCACATGGTGGAAAAGAGAGTTCTAAGTGTGACACTTGGCAATGGAGGATTCACTTTCCCATAGGCTCCCTTTCATCTTCCCCTCTAGTGGAATCATCGCCCCTTTCCTGCTCTTCACAATCATATTGGACTATTATGTATTATATTCCAATATCAACATTTACATAATTTGAGCTCACCATGGGAAACCTTCCATATGATCCATATAAATATATTTACATCATACATGCCTAGTCATTCACCAGAAGCTCCACAATAGGATTCTTTACTAGTATATTTACATCATTTATAAGTGGGGTCATGTATTTAAGCCCACATGGCTTGACTCCCATCATTATAAATTTACATTTATAATCTCTACATACTCTAATCCAATACATTCCAGGGCTCAAAACTGGAGTATTACAAAGAATCATTAAATTTTCCCACCAAAATTATTTCAAAGGCTTATACATATTTGTTGAAAAGAAATTAACATTAGATTTTTAAATATGATACATGTTCCATATTCTTAAAAAATAAGAAGTGAATCTCAATTTTTTGGTTATCCAAAAAATTGATTGCAAAAACTTTCTTTGAGGCTTGCATTGTATCCTCAAACCTCCATGAAGAAGGAGCTCTTTTTTCTACAAGGAGGGAGGAGCTCTTTCTTCCATCACAATTTTATATGAAGAATACTTCTATCTTCCTAATCATACACTCAAGACTTAAACCACAAACCTTAATCTACTTTGTTGGTATTATATGTCTAGTTAAAGATTTTAGTTTAACTCACTTGTCTTGGTTAATAAAACTTTATAATCTTATTTATAAGATTGAAAAATATATTTTAATACTTATTTACCAATTATATTAATTAAAAAAATTATATTACCTTTAGAAAGTAGTAATTTAAATAATAATTTCATAACACATATTATTTATTTACAAAGAAAATTTCCACTTATTAGGTCATCTTCATCATTTTTTCACATACATATATGTTTACATTAAAATACAATTACCAAATAAAATAAATATAATCGACTTAAAAACTAAAATTGTAATATTGTTTTGTTAATAAAACTTTATAATCTTATTTATAAAATTGAAAAATATATTTTAATACTTATTTACAAATTATATAGTTAAGAAAATTGTATTACCTTTAAAAATTAATAATTTAAATAATAATTTCATAACACATATTATTTTATTATTTATTGACAAAAAAAAATTCAATTTATTAAGTCATCTTCATCATTTTTTTCACATACATATATGTTTACATTAAAATACAATTACAAAATAAAATAAATATAATCAACTTAAAAACTAAAATTGTAATATTCCATTATAATATGTTAAAAAATAAAATAATATTTTTCTAGAATAAATATATATCTACCCTTTAATAATATAATTTTTTCTATTTTCTATTATTAATTTTGTTGTTTAAAAATTTAATATAAAGTTTGACATATTTTATTTATTTAAAATATAATATTAACAAATATTTTTATCATTCATTAAATAAATATTATAATAATAAAAATATATAATATTTATGATTTTTTTAAAATAATAATAAATAATAATTTACTATTATGAATAAAGTTTGAAATATAATATTTTTCATCTAGAAATGATTTTAGAGGTTAAATTTAGTTCATGGATTAATTTTCTATTGTTTTTCTCAAAAAAAAATTAACTACTAAACATTTATAATTAACTTTTGAAGAATTACTAAGATTAATAAAGATTTCTATATTTTAAAATAAATTTCCATCCTTAAAATCATCTATGTTCTCATCCCACATAATACTAAAATGGAGAACTAAAAGATCATAAATACCAATATTAAAAGCCCTTGCATTCTTTGCAATAGATTTAAATGTTTAATGTCCAACTCCTCTTTTGCAAAAACAGACTTAAATGTCAACTCCTCTTTTGCATGTTTTTATGTGAAGTTTGAAATAGATATTTTGAAAAACCACTATGTTAAGCATGTTTGAATCTGAATGGCAAGTTACATTTTTCAAAGCAGTTGTAAGGTTGCACTCTGTCCAACTGTCTAAGCTCTACATAAAAGTAATTACATATACAGTAAACAGCCTGAAGAAGGTGCCAAAATGGAAGTAAGTGAGATATGATCAATCAGGAGACAGAATTTCTCCAACGCCTTGAGTTTTGCATCTGTTGGGGAGCAATCATATGGTTAGATTCATCGGGGATTTGGCCTGCAAAATCATCATTGCCATTGGCAATCACTTTGGTGTGGAATAGAGAAGAGGTTTTAAGCTTGCTTAGCTTCTTCCAGCCTGAGCTCCATGGCGAACTAGCAGAGCCACTACTCTTTTGTTTGGAAACAGCAGCTAGTTTCTGGAATTCTTGTTGCAGATGGGAATAGTCTTGCTGAAGCTCAGCGAGTTGGAGCTTGACCTTTTGCAAATCATACTTGATTGTCTTCATGTCCCACCCTTCTTCGACCTGAAATGACTCATGTGCTCTAGCAGCTGGACGGTTGCAGATTTGCTCTAAAAAATCATAAGTGCTCTTTCTTGGACTCCCAGAGTGAACCTGAAGCTGACGATCATTCATATTTGATGTTGATGTTATAACATTTCTGACCCTTATCTGTTCACAGAACAGAACTTGCAGTACATTTCTCACAGGCAGACGTTCGTTCTGGGCTGCGTGCAAGCATGCATCAATTGACAATTTTTGGCAATTCATTATCCGGCACAGCCTTTTTCTTTCGTGCTCTGTCAGTGTAGGATGCGTCTGCACAGGCACATCATTATCAATATCAATTATTGCACTGAAAGCAGTAAACTGCATCTACGTTGAGATTTGTCTTTTGTGTTTGAAGTTTTTGTAAACAAATAGTGTATGAGGATTAAGAATACCTTGAGATAGGTATCAATGGCTCTGTAGAGGCCATCGTCACATGTTCTGGCATTTTCTGGCAGTGCCTCGGCCAGGCCTTGAAATTTAGGAAGGGAGAGATTGGGATCTCTTGCAACTTCTGCCAAGTAACTGTCCACAAGTTTGGAGACTAGCATTTTAGAATCAAGAGTACCTGCCTGGACTCGAGGAAGACCTTCATCATGATATCCCTGTTGCACATCATAAATACTTTCATTGGCAATATAGGCCCAGGATTCAGTGTTGGAACCATAGCATTCTTGGATCAGTAAGTGCTCTAACATTCTCCTCACCAGATCGACATCATACAGAGCACTCTCGCTTGAATTGTAAGAGGGGATCAGCAAGTCACTAAGCGTGGCCTGCTCCAACTGCATCCCTGCCCTTTTTTCTAGTTCAGACACAAGGGCAGGAGTGGCATTAAACATGTTCGCCATTTTCAAGAGGCGTAGCAGGAAAGAACAGGATACTGTATCCTTTTCGGGAGGAATTATGCTTATCATGCTCTCTACCATCACTCTCTTCTCTTTGTTGTTGTCGTCGTTTCTCCTCCCTCCTGTGATTCTGAATTTAACAAGGCCACCACTTCCAATATCACAGCCAGTACTCATGTCTAGTATTCTAGTCACAGCACTGCTTGGCTCTAAGTTTAGTATCCCTGGAAGCCATTTAGAGGAATAATGCATAATGGCTGCACCTACCAAGTTGGGTTTCATACCTTTTACTTTGATGGCCGAGATAACCCTCACAAAATGGTCAATACGCATCATTGAGACATCTTCAAACCACCAGTCTTCTGGAGCTGATTGACCCTTGTTATTGTAAAATTCGGGATGATCTTTGATTTCATCCCAAATAGGAGGAGAGTCGGTACTTTGTTCGATGAGCTTGTTGGTGGCTGCAGGGGTATAAGACCAGTTTATGCCCCTTGGATCTGTGCATGCCTTCCACGATATTGAATCGCAAGTCCTTCTTACTAACTGGAGGGTTTCTGCCCATGGAGAAAGCTGCTCGCAGCTCTTCAGTACAATTATAGAGTCTTTCCACGACGACGACAGTGCAAAGCCCAAAAATACCTCTGTTTTAGAAATAAGATTTCCTTCCTCCATATCTTCTGTCATTTCCAGGTATTCTGCTGCGCATCTTATAGCGGCTATGTTCGTTGCAGTCAGGTCTATCGATGTTCCATAGCAGAATTTGGCCACTAATTCGAACGCTTTTTCACCCCCTGGGATATCGTCTAGCTTTATACAATCCTTACCGGCCGACTCACTACACGCCACTAATTGATTCAGTCGTCCGCTTCTTGACAGCAGAGGGAACTTGTACACCAGGAAATGCAAAATTTTGTTACAATGTGGACATAATTCACACTTAGAATTCACTAAATGCGGTCAATCTTTTATCACATAAAGAAGAGCTTATAGAATTGAGAAAACTGCTTTTCATACTTTGCAAGAAATCTCTATATATGTTATCTGTAGACAATTAGAAGGAATTTATGTCATAGAAATAATTTAAGATACACAATTTCAAGTGGGTAAGATATGTGAAAGGGGAACTCTGTTTTGCACAGAGAGTAGATAAAGCCACGCAGCAAGCATCTTTGAATTTTCTATTAATTGTATAGCTACCTAATTCTTTAGCTGGCAAACTTCACAAGCTGCTTAAACTATTAAATTCTCATATATATATCTAGAAAACACTATGTGCACTTATATACCTTGTGCAGATGGAAGCTCCAATCATTGATCTCCACAGTTATATCGCTCTCAAGGTCGAGCTCTACAAACCTGTGAAACCAGATCCAACTTTCAAATTTCTGTGATTATTCGGCCAGTAAAGAGAGGAGACTGACATATGCCAAATTCAACATGTACGTTTTCTTTGTTAGATGAAAGAGGGGTGTATTTTGGTTTCGTTTGGTCTCTCAAAGCTTCTAATGATTGCATTATAGATGAACTAGCCTTCAAAAGCTCTCTAATTCTGAGAAACAGTTATCCTATCCAAATTTCTCCAAGTTTTTGACTCTGTTATACATCACATTTTTTGCTTCCAATGATTGCATTACAGATGAAGTAGCCTTCAAAAGCTCTCTAATTCTTAGAAACAGTTATTCTATCCAAATGTCTCCAAGTTTTTTAGTCTGTTATACATCACACTTGTTGCTTCTAATGATTGTTTTACAGATGAACTAGCCTTCAAAAGCTCTCTAATTCTTAGAAACAGTTATCCTATCCAAATTTCTCCAAGTTTTTGACTCTGTTATACATCACATTTTTCGCTTCCAATGATTGCATTACAGATGAACTAGCCTTCAAAAGCTCTCTAATTCTTAGAAACAGTTATTCTATCCAAATGTCTCCAAGTTTTTTACTCTGTTATACATCACATTTGTTGCTTCTAATGATTGTTTTACAGATGAACTAGCCTTCAAAAGCTCTCTAATTCTTAGAAACAGTTATTCTATCCAAATTTCTCCAAGTTTTTTACTCTGTTATACATCACATTTGTTGATGTGGTTGTTACCTGGTACTCCTGTAAAGGTTGGGAAGCATTGAACGGAAAAGAACAGTGACCTCAGATAAACAACATTATGGGATATCTAGCCTATAATATGATGCAGGTCTTGCAGGTTTAGGAACGAAAAAAGAAATTATCATTAGAATATTATTTCTTAAATTTCATACCAGGACTGACCCTTGCGTTGGAATCCGTCTGCTTTCATTGCGGTCCTGGAGCACTTGATGAGGCTTTGGGAGTTATGGTGCTCATTATCTGCTTCGATCTCTGGACTAGCGTCTAGACTATTATTTGAGTTCCTCATAGCAGCGACTGGGGCTGTAAATAACCTGGGTTTCCTACACGGCTTACATACACAAATTGCGACTAAATTAAAAGAAGCGTTATATCGCATTCAGATGAGAATAATTGGAGTACGGAGCAAATTCTACCCACTGAAAGCCAGAAGGTTTCCTTCTGGCATGGCATGGTTTGACTTGCTCTCATTGTTGTCATACATATTTGTTGATTGTTCATTAGATGGCCACGTCTGTCTCTCTAGTCCATTCGCTTTAAAACTGCTATGCCGATATCATAACATTCTAACATAGTTGCCGAGCATGGGCGGACCTGTGTAGGGACTAATTTCAAATGTTTTCATTTGTTTGGTGTTTTAACCGGTTGAGGGCACTGTAGCAGCAGGGAACTTCTTGGAAGTCCCTAAACATACCCAGATGAGGTACGAAATAATACACTGTCTGTGTAGATATTGGTAATTGATTAGACGATGTGGTGGGAGTGGAATACGACGGACGGTTGGTGGCAGAAATATGGATAGGCCGTAGGCTAAACGTTCTAAGAAACGAGGATTTTTTATTTTTTTTACTATTTTATGAGAGATTTGTATAAAATTTGGTAACAGATTTTTGTAATGGTAAGAAATGGTTAGATCCACCTAATATTGTGATTATAATTTAAATAGATCCACATAAAATTGTGTGATTATAATTTAAATGTTGAAGATTTTTTCATCCTGTTAAATTCATTTTTGTATTTAGAAAAAATATTTTAAATAACAAAAAATAGTGATTTTCTATCAGATTTATATGACAAAGAAAACAATATAGTTTAATTGACTGGCAGAAAGAAAGATACAAGCAAGAGAAAAAAACAATTTCATAAAAGATAAACTGACATGGATATGGATAAACGAGTAGAAAAGATTACAATTAAAAAAAAAATTGTGTAACGACCAGAAAAGAATATAATTAAAAAAAAACTTGTGTAATTTAAGTAAAAATTTCACTTGACTAGAGTTTCAGAACATAGTTTTCATGTTAGAGGGGTGTAATCTGGAATAATTGAATCTGAAGTTGCGAGGAGCGAATTGATTTTCAGGTGCATCATACGATTTGCATGCATTTATAACAAAGAGAGATATCAAATCGCTTCAATGGACGTTGTATAGGGAAGACATCTCCACGTGAAACTATATTGTCTTGGCGTGGATGAGCATGCAACTTTGTCTAGTCTTGATTGTGACTGGTTTTTTGGACCCATGGGGCCTTAGCTTATGGGTATCTGTCTTCCTACAAAAATACAAGCCAAATGTGTTGTATTCAGATGTTTAAGTTAACCTTACGCACGGACCTACCGCGTTCATTTTAATTGTTTTATGTTTTAGTTTTTTCATTGGATATAAATCCGGATGAAATTATAATTTTTTTGTTATTTAATTTGTATTTTTAAATATATAAATAAATTCAACATATTGAAAAACCTTTAAAATTGTTTGATTATATATTTTAACCACTTAAATCCAACAATTACTCAACTAAACTATTAACCAACAAAAAAATATATCCAAAATATCAAAACTAAAACATTTAGAATACAATCATCTTAAATACATTCATTGGCATAGTTATAATGTGCAATGAACCAGGATTGAGTAGCTGATTATACAATTTTAGTTCTCAAATCCAACAAATTCTTAGTTAAATTATTGACCAACAAATAATATACCCAAAAAATCAAAACTAAAATATTTAAACATGTAGAATACAACTATTTGACGTGTTATCCCTGTTTTCTAGGGATAACTAGGAAATCATGTCTCAAGGCCCACAGGTCCTAGACATGGAGTACCGAAAACAGGATTGACCTGAGCATGGCCCTGGAGGGCCCATCCTTCTTCTTCTTCGCCAGATTTGTCCTGTCAGCAGCAGCAACATCCATCACCATCGGCTTAGTCTTGCATCAGAGAAGACTCTTGCTCCATGAGGTAATTGGTCCAGGTATCATGGTATGTGTCATGTTTGATCGTTATAACTTTCAGATATATGCACCAAGTTCCTTACATTTCTGACAATTGCTTGGATCTTACACTAACCCACTTGACCATTGTTGGGGGGATTAACGGGGTGCCCTAGCAAGCTTGTATCCATGGGTTTTGGTTAGCCACCAGGGGGGACTTGAAGAGCCATCATCCGCTCCCACCATATTGTCATTTTACATCTTATCTCCCATACATCCATCCCTTTCCCCTAGTTCGGGCATTAGGATGACCTATTTGAGGGGTTACACTGTGTCTTGTGGGAAGAAGGGGCTAAAGGCCCAGGAGGTAAAAGCAGTTGGTAAAAGGTAAAAGCCATATGAAATAAAACCTAGAGATGTCTCGCCCAGGGATCCCCGAGAAGGCAATAAAAGGCCTCTCGATAAGAAACAAAAGGGACCCGAAGAAAAATAATAAAACAAGACCTAACTAAGAGGATGGGAGGTCTCATCACGAGCCATCCCATTATGTTCATAGGTATCTAGCAGTATGACATTGTCATTATCTGGTCACCACGCCAGGGCAATGACCCTTGGTTGCATGGCCAAGGGAAAGGGGGTCCCATCACGAGCCAGCCTTATCATTTCTGCGAAAATACTAGTGGGTAACACTGTTAGCTCTGGTCACTATGCCAAGGCAGTGTCCTCTGGTCAGACCTTGAAGTAAAAAAGAAAGAAAAAGGTAATAAATAAGGAAAGAATAAAGGCAATAAAGGGGCTTGGAAAAAACTACATCCATGAAGGGTATAGCTCACCTCCTACAAAGGCACCCACGGACAATACCTACCCTTGGTCTTCACTATGACTAGACATCCTTAGACCATATCACTTCATGTTACATGGCTTGAATAATCTTCTTTGGAAACTTTCTTCTTCTTATGGACACTGGCCCAATAGGTTATTCTGTCTCTTTCTTCAACTTTGTATAGTAGATCAGTGTAATATCTTTGAGCTATTGAAGGATATGCTAGGGGTTTTATGCATGTATTTGATAAATTTAATGAATAAATATGACTGACATTGCTATGATCCCGAGGACTGGTGAGCCCATGGAGGGCGAAGTTTTTGATGTGCAGGACCATGCCTGATCTGTCAGGATTTTTCAATGACTTATGGTTGAGTTTTAATTTTGCATGCGTTATTTAACCATTTGAGAAAACTTAGTGAAGAATGAGGAAAGAAGAGGAATTATGACAGCCATATATACATTTGCAGATCTGAAATGAAAGAATAAAAAACAAACCATAACACGCAGATTGATAACGGAGTTCGACACAACTTTGCCTACGTCTCCGGGCCTTTTTCTCTGTGGGGGAGGCTTCTTTATTTCTTCTCAAAAGATCAAAAGTACATCGCTGCAATCAAATGGCTACAAGACGGATCTGGTCATGTTCTCCCAGATCTCTAGAACCATGCAAAGAAAACGCCACGCAAAACGGACGTCCGGAGCTCCCAGAAATTATCCAACAGCGTCTCCTCCTCAAAAGCTTCTCTGCCTCAAACTGGCTTTGGCTTGGCTTCTCCTCATCATAACTTCGCTCTGAATGCCCTTCTATGGCCTCAAACAGACCTGGGTTATATAACTGGGAAGTTAGTTGCTCATCTCCAACTTCCTCCCAAAATTTAGGCTCCAAAACTACCCAATCACTCCCAAAAACCATTAAAAATAGGCTTAATTACAATTAAAACTCAAAAATTAGTTACAAAACCCACTTTATAGTTAAATTTGGGCATAAGCCCCCTTTTTCCCAGCACGCGCCCCCTTGACAGGGTCATATGGGTTCATATGGCCAAGCGCTAGCCCAAAGGGCTAAGCGATGGCCCCTCTCCATATAATACTTTGCAATATATTTCATAATGTGGGTTTCATAACATAAAAATTAATGTGGTGCATTGGTAAAGGACCATTTCTTAAGGTGTTGGGCTTGGTGGTGGTCATGGGTTCAAATCCCATGGACCCCAAAAACAATTTTTTTGAAACATGCCACTTCAACTGATGACTGGGTGCCACGTGGCTGCCCATGACTGGGCCACGTGGCATCTCCCCATTTGACGGATTAATGTCACTTGTCAGTTTTTTACTGGTCCAATTGCCTGCCACATGTCTGCCTTGTCAGCGAACCTGCCCAATCACCATCAGCCAAAGAGTGCCACGTCATCTCCTTCACAGTCAACATGTTGATGTCATCAGCGTTGACTTTTTGACCAGTTGACCTTTGACTTTTTCCCTGTTTGGGCTTCCGATCAGAACGCGATAACTTTCACATACGGAACCCGTTTGACAAAGTAAATATACCACTGGAATCAGGAAGATGAGACGGACGCAATGGCGTTGGTTTCGTCAGATTATGAGAACTTTCATTTTTTAGCATTTTTCAAGCCCTGTCAAGCTTCTGGATCCGATTTCGGATCACACCTCCCCACAATAAGACCTTTTGGTCTCCAAAAGGCTACTGACCAGTCAACAAGCTCGGGATAGGCCACCCGGATTTCTCTCTGTCTCTGAACTCTGTCCTGTGCACCTGTCTCATCAAGATCAATTGTAACACAATCATGACAACTGACAGTATATTGTTAGTCATTTGAAACCTGTTACATCTTACTGAAGCCACTATCATCCATGTAGAAAACATTGCTAATGACAGCATCAAAAAGATGACTGCAAATGAACTGATATACTTGAAATATCTGCACAACATGAGCTTATCTTGAAGCAACTTATGATTGATTTTTCATTCAACAACCATGTCTTGTTCTTGCTTAAGATCAATTACTTCATTTGAAACAATTATTGATTTGTTGCATGCTTGCACTACATTCGTTAATTGTTCCCTTGTTTGAAGTGTTTTATTTTCTTTAACAC
>JZKD02S1679632.1:80093-90266 GCA_000966675.3 Picea glauca | reverse complement strand
GGGTCGCGTTCTATGTTGCAGGTAGGGTTCTTGCTCCTTCAACAACAGTGTTCTTTCTACACAGAACTTCAATTCATACAGTCATCAATATAAATTGCAAACGATTTACCTCAATCAGATTTCCCAAACCTTTGATGTTGTAAGCTTTTAATCTCTCAAGAGAGAGTTCTTGCTCGTGGATTCCTTTGATAGGATAAGATCAATGCCTCACTCCACGCTTCTCCACGGTTTGGCCACATCTCACTCCGGGATTCTTCACATATTCAAGCTTCTCCACGGTTCGGCTTCTCACATCTTAGCTCTTTCACAACCTTCACATAAAACACATTGACCATAGTGTAAAGCCTCTATCTAATCAATGGTTCCATTCTCCCACTCAATCCCATGAATGTTCAAGGCCATCAGATGCAATTTGCAGCGCTAGTCTTTTGATCATTTGGTGCACACTCTCACTAAGCTTCACCTCCATTGAAAAAACTACCATGGATGTCAAGATTATCAGCCTTTAAGGAAATAAGTGTTTTGATAAACCAACAGGCCTCTAAGATCATCTACATGCTATGATACCACTGTTAGATTCATAATGAAGAAAATAGCAGAAACATAATGTAAATAACTGAAGCAATCAAGAAACCATGATGAACAAAGATAAATAAAAACTGGCAGAAAAGGCATACTCTATTCATCAATGCTTCTGTAAATCATCATGTACATAGATGTACATATATAATACAAAAGACCATATTTGTCATGTAACTGAATAACGGTTAGGTTAACTTAACTATCCAACTAGCTTATGATTAGTGTTTTAACACATACAATCTATTTATGAACCGTTGTGTAATCATGTGATCTATTCATGATCTATTCATAATTCAGGTGTTGTGTGTATGAGAGGAGAGGATGGTTGTATGCATGGGTTGGCTATTGTACATAAATCACTCTGTTAATTGTGTGATTGATGTTGTGTTGTGTTTGCTTTGTTGTTCTTGATTTTTATGCTATGTTTTGCTTCCGCTCCCTAACAAGTGATATTAAAGAATGAAATCCATGTGTAGTATGGAGATTCAATCTGATATTAAAGAATGAAATCCATGTGCAGGATGAATTCATGAAATCCATGTGCAGGATGAATTCTTTGCAGGGTTTTTATCTCCAATGCACTTTAAGCTGTGTGCGATCTGAATATTGTATGCTGAAAAAGGAGGGCTAACCATTTTTCATAGAGAGTAGTCTAAACATTCTATCTTTTGAGGGTTTTAAGGTTACTTTTTCAGTTTGATTTTGCCTGAAATCCGATGATGAATGATTAGATCTGCAAATTTGAGTGGCTAAGTTTACATCGTTGGATTCTGGCTAATTCCTGCCAACCCAAAACCCAAAAGAAGGTAGAACGTGGAGCAATACATGTTGAAAGTCGTGGTATGTAAGACCTTTTTCATTGAGCACAATACATTATATGAATGATGGCTTTTACAAAATAAATAGTTGATGTCAAAGAATATTATGTGTTTAAGAGTTGAACTTTTTTAAGGTTTTGGGTAAAATGTTTTAGGTATAAAATGTTTATTATTATTATTATTTAAATCTTTTAATCATTGTTTTGGTTAAATTTTGAATTATAAGTTTATTTTTTTATATTAAAAGTTTGGTTTTCTTGTAGTTGTTTTTGGGTGGTGTGTGCTAATGGTGAAAGTGTAAGATTAGCTTTGAGTTATGGAAGCTTAAGATGGGATCTGCTGGTACAACAAGGTAAATGGTCATATGTTTGTAAGACCTAGATAGGCATGCCCCTGGTTTATCATGTCACCTATGAAAAGTCTAGACGTTAGATTTAGGTAGGTTGAATATGTGGGGGGGCATGTATGTTGGGTTAACATTGACTCCGTGAAAAACTTAATGAGTTAAATATGTTTTTAGGTCAAAGCAAGTGGTTTTTCAGGTCCATGTGTTTTGGGTATCCCATGGTATTGGGTCCATGGATTTGCATGTAATGAAGCCTATAAAATGCTTCGTGAACTCTATTGTAAATGGGCATGGGGTAAGCGGTGAAGGCTTACTTGGCCGGTTTGGTCAGATTTGATCAAAGTTGTTCAAATGCAAAGTTCGAGGTGGAGCACTGTGTCCAGTTTAGAAAGGTGGGTCTGTAGAAAATTTGATGTGTTGGCAGGTCAATTAAGTGTTTGAGAATATATGATGAAGGTAAGTTCATATCCATGGAACTTGGAAAGTATTGCAAGGAAGTTGGGATCGAATATGCATGTTCAGTAATGACAAGTTGCAACAATAGTTGTGGACAAAAGCGGTTGTGCTATCTAGTAACTCGATCACCATTGGTTGCAAAAGACATGAAGATTCATGAAGAGGTATAAACAGGGCATCTGGTAATTACTCAAATGTGAAATTATTCAGTTGTGATGTTTATGGTTTTTTATCATCTTTCTAAGTAGGACCTAAATCAAACAGGTAGATCTTTGATATGGTGATGATGTTAAGGGGTGCAGACTATGGGATCCTACTACCCACAGATCATCATGGACAAAGATGCAGTGTTTGATGAATCTCCTTTTATAAAATCAACAATAGTAAAATATGAAAGGTTCGAAGCATGGCTGGTAGCAGAAAGGTATTTGGAAGGTATCGATTTCCATGAAAGTTCCTCACCAGTTACTAAAAGCTTATTTATATTCATGTTGTGTTAGCATTGGTTGTGATAGTACAACTAGATGTTAAAACTGTTTTACATGGAGTTTTTTTTTTATAAGAGATGTATATGGAACAACCAGAACGGTTAGTTTAGAATCGCAATAGAAGATTTGTTTGCAAACTCAAAAATCATTGTATGGCCTAAAGCATGCTAGGAAAATGGTACAAGATGTTTGATTCCTTCATGGGGAGCCAAATTTTACAAGAAGTGAGTATAACCATTGTGTTTATGGTATATTCATTATCTTGGTGTTATATGTTACGCTTATTGCAAGCACAAGCATGGTTGAGATCAACATGTTAGCTCAGTTGGTTAAGACGTTTGTTATGAAGGATTTGGGAGCAGCAAAATAAATCTTGGGCATGGAAATACACAAAGAAAAATAAATCTTGGGCATGGAAATACACAAAGATGGGAAATATGGTAAGCTTGGTTATCACAAGAGAAGTATGTGGTGAAGATACTCAGAAAATTCAATATGAATAATGTGAAACTGGTAAAATCCCTTTGGCTTTCCATTGCCAATTATCTTCAAGTTTATGTCCTAATTGATGAATAAGAAAAGGGTTATGTTTCTCGAGTATTATATGCTAGTAGAAAGTTTGATCATTGCGATGGGGAAATGGTCATCATTTCAGATGCAGTTGGTGTTGGTGTTGTCAGAAGACACATGGTGAAACCATGTGAAGAGAATGGAAATGGGTGCTTCAAACATAGAAGCACATGTATCACCTACAGTGGTTGCAATGATTTTGTATGTGATTATGATTCATGAGATTTGGACAAGTTCATCAGTTTATTAGACAAGTTACCGATGGAGACAGAATGGTCCATGCTGGAGTGAATCGTGTAGGCATGTTCACGTAACAGTATTGTCAGAGAAGTTGTGGAGCTGTGATGGTGTTTGACTTCTCTTGGCTTGCAGAAAAGGTGATGAATTAATTAAAGGCATGATATATCAGGTAAATTGTTGTCAAGGTGGAAATTGTTGGAAACATGTCAACGAATTTTCTCATGGAGTCACATGTGCATGCATGCAGCTATGTTAATGTGCATGCATGCAATCTATTTATGAATTGTTCATGTAACTATGTGATCTATTCATGATCAATCTAAGTGAGTGATAGATTTTATATATATGAGCATACCCATAGAGGTGTGAATGTAATGTGTAGTGAGTGTGTGAGAGAAAGACTCAATATTGAGGTGTTGTGTGTATGAGAGGAGATGACTATTGTAATTCTCCCTTGAATAAAAGAATATCGATTATCATTGCCCATGGTTTTTTCCCTCATTGGTTTCCACATAAATCATTGTATCAAATTGTGGCTTGTTGTTCTTGGTTTGATCTGTTTATGTTTGTTCTTGGTTTTATGCTACCTAAATAGAAGGAGAGTCTGTACTTTGGTTGGTGGCTCCTGTTGGAATATATAATTCCTACTTATCTAATATACTTGCTAATGTATTGAGAGGTAGAGTTAATCTCTATGTGAGTTGTGTGACCCTATTATTAAGAGGTTGTTAGAGAGTTGGATTTGTGAGATCCTTGTTTGGTGTGTGGTTGAGATATTCTCTCAACCTCTCCAGTTATCTTTAGAATAAGTTAGATCTGATAACACCCTGTACACTCTATATAATAGAGTCCATTGTATTGATATTGTAAGCAATTGAATATTTGTTTATCACTAGATACTCTCCCATTTTATCATGGTATCAGAG
The DNA here is from genome assembly GCA_000966675.3 of Picea glauca. Taxonomy (NCBI): domain Eukaryota; kingdom Viridiplantae; phylum Streptophyta; class Pinopsida; order Pinales; family Pinaceae; genus Picea; species Picea glauca. Next base: position 85,840 of record JZKD02S1679632.1, on the reverse strand, counting down.
CTTTAAGGTTGGGCGTGACTCCCTCATGGGAGTGCCCAGGCACATGAGGAGAGTAGAGGCGTGTGTTTGACTTATAGGAGCTGTCATCTAGAGCGTGGAGTGTTGCGTGCTCATCTCATCGACTGTTATTTGGAGTGTTGCGTGTTGTGTTCGTTTGTTGACTGTTGTGTGGGGTTGCTGCTTGGAGGAGCCGTGTCCACTGATGAAGGGACGTGAATTAGAGGCGGTTGAGTAGAGAGTCGGTGGAAGTGTTACTGGCTTAGAGGCATCTGGACTAATCTAAGCCTGTCGGGGAAGCAGTAAGCCTGTCGGGGAAGCGCAAATTCCTGTTGTTCGGAAGACAAATTTGAGGCAGTAGAGCCTGAACCCAAAGCTCAGGTCAAGTCACAGGACAAAAAGGAATCTAAAAGCAATTCCAATGATATAGTTTTTAAACCAGCTAAATTGGTACGCATGGCTAACATATGTGTTATTGATGGACATTCTGTTAATGGAGTTGCTGAAATCCACAGTGAAATCGTGAAGAAAGAGGTCTTCAGTGATTTTTATGAGATGTGGCCTGAAAATTTTCAAAATAAGACCAATGGTGTAACTCCCAGGAGATGGATTCGATTTTGCAACCCTGAATTGAGTAAGGTTATCACTAAGTGGCTTGGAATAGAAGATTGGGTTCTTAAGACTGAACTTTTAGCAGAGCTTCGAAAGTTTGTTGATAATGTAGACTTACAAGAAGAATGGCGGGCAACAAAAAGAGCCAAATGCAGTCTCATAGGTGTAGATTAGCCGGAGGATACTGTAGAGTGCGTCTGAGAGGGTAGACTCTAGAGTGAGTGAGCGAATAGGGAAAACCACTTGGTGCCTTCCTCTCTCCTGCCACCAGCTGGCATTACACTGGATTTGATAGAAAACAGTGTGAGGCGTGTTGGGTCATTCGCATTTTTCATATTACCACTGTGCCTCAGCTGGAAATATTAAGGTTTTGGGTGTTTAAGGGTTGAATCTCACTGATTTCTGGTGGATGTGAGCTTCATTCTCTTCTCTTCAATGTTGGGTGGCATTCAATGCCCACTTGTGTATAGATGGCTCAGCCAGGCTTGTGATGGTGATGATGCATGTATAGATATGCTTGCCTTTAGAGGGCTCGGATTTCCATATAGTTGTTATTGTTGTGCGCTTTGTCAATCATATTGGAGGCCCTGTGAGATGGAGAAGCTATGCATCAGACAACAAGTGTTGTTGGACCATATGAGGCCTGCTCGTTTCCTCAAGGCTTCCATAGATCTAGTGGCTTCAGTATGATCTGTTGGAGACAGTGTCGCCTATGAAAGAGTTGTTGAGTTTGGTGATGATGTTGTCATTGTTGCAGCTTATCATATCCCCATATGCAAGGCTAAGCGTGGGGGATTTAAGGACACTCTTCCCGATGACTTGCTTGCTCCTGTTTTGAAGGCATTGATTGATAAGACTGGAATAAATCCAAATGAAGTGGGTGATATTGTTGTGGGTATTGTTCTTTCTCTTGGCTCTCAACGTGCTAGTGAGTGCAGGTTGGCTTCTTCTTATGTTGGATTCCCAGAGCCTGTACCTGTTAGGACTGTCAATAGACAATGCTCTTTAGGTCTCCAAGTAGTGGTAGATGTTGCAGCTGCAATTAAAGCCGGATTTTATGAGATTGGCATTGGTGCAGGATTGGAGTCAATGACTGCAAATCCTATGGCGTGGGAAGGCTCTGTCAATCCAAGGGTTGAAATTTTCAAACAAATACAAGATTGTCTTTTGCCCATCGGTATCACCTCTGAAAATGTGGTTGAGCGCTATGGAGTTTCAAGTTAAGACCAAGATCAAGCAGCGGTTGAATCTCATAGGCGTGCAACAGCAACAACAACTGCAGGGAAGTTCAAAGATGAGATCATCCCTGTTGAAACTAAGATTGTTGATCCTAAAACTGGAGATAAGAAGCTCGTGAGGATTTCTGTTGATGGTGGCATTCGTCCTACTGCTTATCTTTCTGATTTAGAGAAAATGAAGCCTGCATTTAAGAAGGGTGGAAGCACCATTGCTGGAAATTCAAGCCAAGTAAGTGATGATTGCTGGTGCTTCGACACCAATTGGCGCCCAAACAGAAAACAACCTGCTAAACTATGCATGGTGAAGTTGATCCAGTCAAACTGCAAAGTAAGTTTTGGCTGAGGCCACAAAGGTCGTGGGGAATATCACAGGTCGTGGGGAATGTCGCAGTGATCGGCATGGATCCCAACAGCAGGTGTTCACGACCATAATGATGTAGTTACCCTAGCTTGGTTCGCTGGTCACCTAGGGAACTCGCCCCTTTGACTAGTCGGTTTGAGAAGTAACAGAAATGATTTATTTTAATGCATACAATGATAAGAAACATGGAGGTGTTATAGCGAAGTAAGTTGTACGTGCCCATTCCATCGGACTCACAGAGGGTTGATTGTGAGAAGTGTGATTGAGTTATGATTTTACAAGTATTGTTACTAATATTTTTTGGTTTGAAGGTGTGCATAGTTATGTTATTTGTGAGACATGTAATTGAAAGCAAGACTATGATATTTTGATGTAGTGGTCCTAGAAAATTCTATGTCCCTGAGCCATTGTATACCCCCTAATGTGAAAAGTTCGTGGTAATCTAGAAACCACTATGTAAAGCATGGTTACAGGTAATCTGAGAAAACCTGATGCATGGTTGAGGGTAATCCGAGAAAACCCAGAGCATGGTTACAGGTAATCCGAGAAAACCCGTTGCATGGTTGAGGGTAATCCGAGAAAACCCAGAGCACGGTTATGGGTAAGCCAAAATAAAACCCAAGTTGATGATGATGTGATGAAGGGGGAGCTATGAGGAAGAATGGTTGAATGAACCATGTAGCTGAAAAGGATTCCTATAGAACTGGCGGTTACAGCGGCTGATGACCCATGTATTTCGGTAGATGGATTTCTCTTTATATGGACGTCAATAATCAAATGCAGGTACAAGAGGAAGCACACGAAGATATGACCACATAGATATTTAGATTAATAGTCATTAAGGGAGAGTGTTGGAATATATAATTCCTACTTATCTAATATACTTGCTAATGTATTGAGAGGTAGAGTGAATTTCTAAGTGAGTTGTGTGACCCTATTATTAAGAGGTTGTTAGAGTGTTGGATTTGTGAGATCCTTGTTTGGTGTGTGGTTGAGATATTCTCTCAACCTCTCCAGTTATCTTTAGAATAAGTTAGATCTGATAACACTCTGTACACTCTATATAATAGAGTCCATTGTATTAATATTGTAAGCAATTGAATATTTGTTTATCACTCTACTCTCCCATTTTATCAGCTCCAAAGGTATAACACCAGTTCATTGCCCTTGGATCTATGCATCCCTTCCACGCTATTGAATCGCAACTCCTTACTAACTGGAGGTTTTCTGCCCATGAAGAAAGCTGCTCGCAGCTCTTCAGTACAATTATAGAGTCTTTCCACGACGACGACACTGTAAGGCCCAAAAAGATCTCTCTTTTAGAAATAAGATTTCCTTCCTCCATATATTTTGTCATTTCCTGGTATTCTGCTGCGCATCTTATAGCGACTATGTTCGTTGCAGTCAGGACGACCGATGTTTGATAGCAGAATTTGGCCACTAATTCGAACGCTTTTTCACCACCTGGGATATCGTATAGCTTTATACAATCCTTCCGACTCACTACACGCCACTAATTGATTCAGTCGTCCGCTTCTTGACAGCAGAGGGAACTTGCACACCAGGAAATGCAAATTTTGTTACAATGCGGACATAATTCACGATTGGAATTCACTAAATGCGGTCAATCTTTTAATCACATAAAGAATGGAGAGAACTATTTTTCATACTTTGCAGGAAATCTCTATATATGTTATCTCTAGACAATTTAGAAGGAATTTATGTCATAGAAATAATTTAAGATACACAATTTCAAGTGGGTAAGATATGTGCAAGGGGAACTCTATTTTGCACAGCAAGTAGATAAAGCCTGGCATATTTGAATTTTCTATTAATTGTATAGCTACCTAATTCTTTAGCTGGCAAACTTCACAAGTTGCTTAAACTATTCAATTCTAATATATATCTCGAAAACATTATGTGCACTTATATACCTTGTGCAGATGGAAGCTCCAATCATTGATCTCCGGAGTTAGATTACTCTGAAGGTCTAGCTCTACAAACCTGTGAAACCAGATCCAACTTTCAAATTTCTTTAATTATTCGGCCAGTAAAGAGAGTAGACTGACGTATGTCAAATTCAACAGTTGTGTTTTCTTTGTTAGATGAAAGAGGGGTATAGTTTGGTTTGTTCTGTCAGAGCTCCTAATGATTGCATTACAGATGAACTAACCTTCAAAATCTCTCCAATTCTTACAAACAGTTAATTCTATCCAAATTTCTCCAAAGAATTAAAACCAAGTTTTTGACTCTGTTATACATCACATTTGTTGATGTGGTTGTTACCCAGTACTGAACGGAAAATAACAGAGAGAGACATCAAATCGCTTCAATGGACGTTGTATGGGGAAGACATCTCCACGTGAAACTACATTGTCTTGACATGGACGAGAATGCAACTTTGTCTAGTCTTGATTGTGACTGGTTTTCTTGGACTGATGGGGCCTTAGCTTCTGGGTATCTGTCTTCCTACAAAATACAAGCCAGATGTGTTGTATTTATTTGTCAGGTGATCTAAGTTAACATTACGCATTAACTAACCGCGTTGATTTTAGTCGGAATCATTAATGGCGTATGGATGTACTTACACAGTACAGGACGCTGCTATTGTAATTGGATACAACTTGCTCACTTGGAACAAAATTGTGACAATTTGCAGAAGCTTGCGTAGTAGGGATGGAATTTGACGGGCAAATTGCCGGGTCACGGGGTGATTTAACAGTCAAATTTCATCATTTACCTGTCAAATACGTTAAAAAAATTTAAGCCTAAAAACGTGCACTTATTGATAATGGGCATATTTAATAGGTTTTTAGTGCTTAATCAGTTTTGTATGGACAAAATTAAATATTGATGGAATATTCTTAGTCGTCCCAATAAATCAATGGTTGTGATTTCAACTAGTAACTTCCTCGCATTCGTTTACATGTTTATTTTTTAACTTTTACTTGATCATATTTAAAATTTACTATGGTGGCTAGTTGATTGCCACCTATGAGTGATTAATAAAAAATAAAAAATAAAATTTTGTTACATAGTGCATGTGCAGCCTTGCCTTTCATTTTATGACCACGTTTCATTTTCTAGACCATATTGAAGCGTGCGTTTCATTTTCTGGGCCATATTGAAGCATGCGTTGCAGCAAGAAAAACCCGACGAGATCAATGGAAGAGACGGAGTAGACAAGTGTACCTTTGTCAGTAAGCAGGATGATGAAGAGGAGGCACCCTGTAGTGTGGAGGCGATTTGTCCTGGTTAGTTGGAATCGAGCTAATACTCCGTTGCCCGCACATGCATGCTATTAGGTTCACGCATTCGCTACATCGATCTTCCCAAATGAATTCAAATCAAATTTCTTTGTGGTTGCTATCACATGGGCGATGGTGGGTGGTCATAAACCTCTAAATACATCAACCCCCTGTGCTGCATGCAAGCTGCTCCGACGGAGGTGTGCTCAGGAGTGCCCATTTTCCCCATACTTTTCCCCTCACGAACCTCAGAAGTTCGCCTCTGTTCATAAGATATTTGGAGCTAGCAAT
>JZKD02S1679632.1:30902-52846 GCA_000966675.3 Picea glauca | reverse complement strand
TTGTTGACTGGTCAGTAACCTTTTGGGGACCAAAAGTTCTTTTTGTGGGGAGGTGTGATCCGAAATCGGATCCAGAAGCCTGATAGGGCTTGAAAAATGCTCAAAAATGAAAGTGCTCAGAATGCGACGAAACCTGTGCCATTGCGTCTGTCTCGTCTTCCTGATTCCGGTGGTATATTTACTTCGTCAAACAGAGTCCGTATGGAGAAGATATCGCGTTCTGTCCGAAAAGTCAAACAGGCAAAAAAAGGGGATGACTGTACAATCCGTACAGTCCACGTGTCATGTCCGTACAGTTGACGTGGCAGGGCCGTACAACTTATGTGGCAGCTTCAGAAGGCAACACGTGGCAGATCCGTACGGAGGACACGTGGTATCACCAGGACGCGACACGTGTCAGGCGGATTTGGCATATTCGGCGTACGGTTGGACCAATATGGAGGTGAAATGTGTCACCACTCACAGGGTGACACGTGGCATGCTGACGCGGCAGATGACAGGGCGTACGGCAGGCTGACGCGGCAAGCAATGTGGCAGTACGACAGATTGACAGGTGTCAGTACGGTATTCGACGTGGTGACAAACGTGGGCAAATCAGAGTTTGACACGTGTCATACACCGGTTGGTTGGGAAGGTGCCACGTGGCCCAATCAAGGGCTGCCACGTGGCACCCCATTATTGGTTCTTGGTTATATGTTTAAAATTATGTTATGGCATGGCCAGGGATTCGAACCGGCAACCTCCCGAGTGGCAGCGGACCGACGGAGCTGGGCTAACCGCCCACCCCCGTGGTGTTATTTGTTATCCAAACGACAAATTGTATATTTAAATTGGTTAAAGTTTGTGCGGCGGTAAAAAAAAGGGGTCGGGGCTTAGCCCCAGCCCTCAGCGGCGAACACAGCACATGACCATGCCTTATAACCACGTGGGGCGGTTCCATACAATGCGCGGGAATATGGATAGGGATTAGCCCATGGTTTCCGGGCGGATCCCCATAGAACCGGAACCGTTCCACCAAATGCGCGGGAGGGTTGTAACGAATAGCCCGAGGTCCCATGCGAAACGCCAAAGAACCCGGAGCCAGGGCTAATGAAAAGGGGCCAGCACCATGGGCGCATGGCCACATGGGCCTCCAAATGACCAGGAGTGCGCCTATCGGGGGGCTTGCGCCCGATTTGTAACTATTTTGGGTTTTTTAACCTATAGTTTGGTTTTTTAATTATTATTATGCCTAATTTTAGCAGATTTCTTCCATTTTTGGGGGATATTGGGCATTTTTGGAGGCCAGATTCTTGGAGGAAGTTGGGGATGTGAAACCAACTCCAATGCTATATAAACCAGGCCTGTTTGAGGCCAAAGACAGTCATTCAGAGCAGAGTTATGCTGAAGGAAAGTCAAGCCTAAGCTAGTTTGATGCAGGGAAGCCTTTGAGGTGGAGACGTTGTCGGATCGTTTCTGGGAGCTTGGAGCATCAGTTTTGCATGCCATTTCTTTCACAGGGTTCTAGAGATATGGGAGAACAAGACCAGATCAGTCTTGTAGCCATTTGGAATTTTTGAGATGTAATTTTGAGCACTTGAGCAGAAATAAAGAAGCCTCCCCCACAAGGAAAAAGGCCCGGAGACGTAGGCAAAAGTTGTGTCGAACTCTGTTATCAACCTGCGTTCTTATGGTTTGCTGTTTATTATTCTTTTCAGATCTGCATATGTGTATTTGACTGATATAATCCTCTTCTTTCCTCATTATTTCATTAAAAGTCTCAATGGTTAATTAATACATGCAAGTTTAAAACTCAACCATAATCATTCAAAATATCCCGCGGATCATGGATGCATGTTCCATGCAATCATGGTTTATCTTTATTGGTGTCAACTATTCTGCGATTTCTGAGGTGTCCAATAATGGTGGAAAATATGGTCGAAGGAGGTCCACATTGAACACTTGGTGCAAGCCAAGGAAGGGTGGAGTGTTGAGCTCAAAAGCATTACTACCCACAACCTTGGTGATAGTGTAATGCCCATAGCGAAGTGGGAGGAGATTTTATTATGGTACTTATTAGTAAATGCGGACATAAACAGATCTCCCTAGATCCACCTAGATCTAGAACAAAACAAAATAGGAAATGATGCTTTCCCTAAGCTCTAATCATTGAGTTTACTATCAAATGAAAGATAGGCGACATATCGTTTAAATATTGCTTCCTCTTATTGTCGTCATCTTATCTCCACTTCAATTCTCCTGTGATATCAGATCTGCAAGAAAACACAAGCCAACCAAAGTGAAAGCAATATAGCATACTCAAAGAGAACCTTTGTATGTGATCAAGGAATCATACAATAAAACGAGATGAGTTTTATGGGAAAGAAACATATCACTATATTATATAATAATGAAAGTGGATATTACAACCAAAGCCTTAATGTTGCAAGGTCCCCTTCCGATGACCCTTTTCTCCAACTCACACACTTGCTCCAAACTTGAATGAAGAAGATCCATAATGACTTGATGAACTGAAATGAAGCTCTCAAGAATGACCCAATGCATAATTCTCCATACAATCTTAGCCAATTCAACCTTCATTAACCTTAGCTTTTTCCATGAGAAATCCCTCTTTCTATAGGGGAAAGAGAGATAGTTAAAGAGATTAGGATGATCCCACCAAATCAGATAAGCGAGTAGGATCCCAACCATACTGACGTTGTTGGCATCAGAAGTCACTCCTGGATTGCAGCAGGAGTAAGCCTGAGGCCCATCGGTTTGAATGTCACGATTTCTTGGTAAAGGGTGATGAATGGAAGTAAACTCGGAACAATATCATTCTAACTCAGAAACCAGGCCAGGCATGCACAAGCAGATGAGGTCTTGGTTCAATTTTAGGCAGTAAGTTGTAATAAGGGTGAGTAGGAGGAAGACTTATGTGAAGAAAAGTGAAGAGCTATTGTGGGCTTCAGGCTTCCAACAGCCCGTAGAAGAAAACTTTGAACACAAGAACTTCTTATATTCAAAACAGGAACACTAAAAGAACGTAATAGAGCTTATAATAAATCCTTTATTATAACATAGTCACGATGATTCATGTGAATCATTCAATCATGAACCCTTTCAGTATGAGATAGAAACAAGATGAAAAAGAGAGATGCCTTACATTAAACAAATAAATTTCATATACAGATACATAGCCAGGAAAACCAGTGCTTCATTAAAACATTACAGTTGGGAGCTATGCTCTACCATCCATGCTTACAGAAATACAAAAACCAAGTATATATACTCAGGGAAATTCGCCACCTTCGTAGGAGGAAGGTAGCTGAGACATTAAAGTCCAAATTAGCATGTGCAGGCTCCTTAGTCAAACCTGGACGGAACTCCTTTGTCAGACGCCACCTTAACTCAACATGTCTCTTGCAGGGGGACCTACATACAAGGGTAACATGGGCTGATTGCTCCAGGCCTTTTCCACGCCCTCCATTTATGAGTTGAGTTGACGTCTCAACCACCTTCTCAATATTCATTAACTGCTTCTTCCATGGAGGGTGGCCGAGACTAAAAACATAAAGAGAAACCCCTTTGTCCTTTGAAGTCCTGGTGGCCAAAATGACGAAATGGCTCCTGGGCACTTTTTCGCATTTCACGTTTCGGGGTTTCGAAATGCAGTGGAAGAGAGCAACCCTTTGTCCTTTGAAGTCTCGATAGCCAAAATGCCGAAATGGCTCCTGGGTGCTTTTAAACGTTTCGGGGTTTCAAAATGCAGTGGAAGAGCAACCCCTTTGTCCTTTAAAGTCTCGGTAGCCGAAATGGCTCCTGGGCGCTTTTTCGCATTTCATGTTTCGGGGTTTTGAAATGCAGTGGAAGAGAAACCCCTTTGTCCTTTGAAGTCCCGGTAGCCAAAATGCCGAAATGGATCCTAGGTGCTTTTTCACATTTCGCGTTTTGGGGTTTCAAAATGCAGTGGAAGAGAGAAACCCTTTGTCCTTTGAAGTCCTGGTAGCTGAAATGCCGAAATGGCTCCTGGGCGCTTTTTAGCATTTCGTGTTTCGGGGTTTCGAAATGCAGTGGAAGAGAAACCCCTTTGTCCTTTGAAGTCTCGGTAACCGAAATGTTGAAATGGCTCCTGGGCGCTTTTCGCATTTCGTGTTTCGGGGTTTCGAAATGCAGTGGAAGAGAGAAACCCTTCATCCTTTGAAGTCCTGGTAGCCGAAATGGCTCCTCGATGCTTTTCACATTTCGCGTTTCGGGGTTTCGAAATGCAGTGGAAGAGAAACCCCTTTGTCCTTTGAAGTCCCAGTAACCAAAATTATGAAATGGCTCATCATTTTGTGATTTTGTCCATAAGAGATGAGCTCATGTGCCAGACCTCGTACAACTCTACGACTCAAACTTACTCGATGACCGTCGATCTGCTCCATCTGTGGATCCTCGCCATTGAAAAAAAAATGCCTGCTCGCTTGATTTTAAGCCCGAAATGGACTTCTTCAGTGTGTTGCACTCGACACTCATGACTTGCAAGAATTGGTGCTAACATTAGGCTCCATGGGGGATAGAGTCATCCCTACGATGCTCTAAGAACTCTTTCTGCAGTTCCAGTTTCCTTCTATTGGGCTATGGAGTCATTTATTAAGCCAAAAATAAACATAAAAGCAATAAAGACAATATCTACAAAAACATAGGAGCCGTCTAAGGCTCAAACAAAACATTTCTTCAGGAAATGCCCATTTACTAGGCCGCTAAAGACTTCTTCACCCTCCAAATCCTGCAACCTGTACGTGTTATTTAAGACTACTTCAGAGATTTTGAAGGGCCGGATCCAGAGGGCATCAAACTTGCTTTGTTTGCCCCTATCCTGCCTGGGTGCATCCCACTCAAGCACCAAGTCTCCCAACTCAAATTCCTCCTTCCTGACCTTCCTGTCAAAGGCCTGCTTGATCTTCTGCTGATGACTGTGAGCTATGTCCATCACCTTCTCCCTGATCTGTTACACTTCCACCACTTGATGAATTCTTCTGACCATATGGTCTAGCTCTCCTTCATGATCTTGAAAGAATTTAGCTATAGGTAAAGCGAGCTGAGTGGGAAACATAGCCTTTGTCCTATAAACAAGTTGAAAAGGTGAGGTGCCCAGGGACTTCTTTGTTGTCACTCGATTGGCCCATAGAGTGAATTTGAGCTTTGAATCCCAGACCCTCTTATTTTCTTCCAATAAACTTTTAATGAGTTTGATTAGACTTTTATTGGAAGATTCTGCCAGTCCATTTCCTTGAGGATAATAGGGAGTGGAGTGAATTAGTGAAATCTCGAACTACTCACAGAACTTAACTAGAGGCTCAGACTTGAAAGAAGCAACATTATCAGTGACAATTCTGCTGGGATAGCCAAATCTGGCTATGATATCCTCCAAGAAGCTAATAATTACCTTGTGCGAAGCACTCTTGGTGGGGGCAGCTTCTATCCACTTGGTGAAATATTTTTTTGCAGTAAGGATCCATCTATGTTGGCCACTTGAAGGAGGATGAATTTCCCCAATGAATTCCAACCCCCACTGTTGAAAGGGTGTTGAAGCTACTACGGGCTTTAGTGGCGGAGATTTGAGCTGCTGATTTCCTGAGAACCTTTGGCATTTGATGCAAGCTCTGGCTTCTCTGCATACATCAGTGAAAAAGGTGGGCTAGTAGTACCCATCCCTAAGAAGTTTGTGGGTTGTGGTCTTCCAGAAATGATGCCCTCCACAAAGGTCATTGTGGAAATCAAACATAACTTTCTGGGCTTCCTGTGGATTCAGACACCTCAAGAAACACCCCTAGAGGATCTCTCCAATGAAAGACTTGGTCAATAAGAAAATATCTGACCACCTTGAGCTTTAAATCTCTTTCCTTTCTTTTTCCCATTCCATCAGGAGGCTTCAACTCTTGCAGAAAGTACAAAATGTCTATGTACCAGGTGCATTATGCTAGTGATAAGCCACCCTGAGAGCTTTTGTTGGGTGACTAAGCTTGTTGATTTCCTGAGCAAGCGTTGATGAATCTAACCCCCAAGGCCTTGTAATTGGATTCAACCAACAACTTGGCTAAACCCTACTCTTTTACCAACTTGGTGGGCTTTATCTCCAGGTCAAACTCCAGGATCTTGGCAATCCATTTACCTCTTCTCCCATCTATGTCAGGTTGTATAAGGATGTCCTTCACAGAGGCTGAAGGAACGTATGCAGTCACTCTTGAGTGCAAGACATAGACTCTGAAAGATTTGAGAGCTTTCACCAAGGCATAGGCCTGCTTCTCCATGATCTCATACCTGATTTATGCATCTCTTGATGCCTTATTGAAGAAGGAAATGGGTTGCTCTCGCCCTTCCTCATTTTTCTACAATTAGACCGTTGCTACTATATCAAAAGAAGCAAAATAAAAAATCAGGAAATCCTTGGAATAATCAGGATTGATCAACACAGGTGCCTCAATCAATGCCCTTTTTATTTGGACAAAAAATTCCCTGGGTTCAATAGTCCATTTTACTTTGTTTCCCTTTCTGATCATGGTTGTGATGTGTTTCACCAACTCAGCAAAATTTGAGACGAACCTCCTCAGAAAGTTAATCTTCCCTAAAAAGACCTGAACTTTCTTTCTAGACCTGGGAAGTGACAGGGTCTGAATTTCCTCTACCTTGCTGGGATCAATTCTCACTCCCTCTGCTGATACTATATAGCCTAACAACTTCCCCTCCTTCATAGAAAACAAAGATTTCTTTGGATTTAAGGAAATGCCAAACCTCTGACATTTCAAGAAAACTTTCCTCAAGTGACAACGGTGTTCCTTATCAGACCTGGACAACATTGTGATGTCATCTAGATAGATCACCACAAATTGATCTTTCTCCCCAATGAAGGCTATGTCCATGGCTTTCTAAAATGTTGCTCTTGCATTCATTAATCCAAAAGGCAGTTTGGCATACATGAATGTGCCCCAAGGAGTGGTGAAGGCTATTTTTTCTCTGTCCTCAGGCATGACTGATATCTGATTATAGCCAGAAAAACCATCAATCATGGATATCCTAGAAGCACCAGTTACCCTCTGCAATATGTGCTCCATGTTGGGCAAATGATAGTTGTCTTTCTTTGAGCTCGTGTTCAGGTTCCCAAAATCGACGCAGAGCCTGATTTCTCCACTTTTCTTCCTCACAGGGACCAAATCGGCTACCCACTCAGAATATCTCAAGGGGACAATGATTTGGGCATCTAACAACTTCTTCACTTCTCTCTCCATGACAGGTAACAACATGGGATTTATCTGTCTTAGCTTCTTCCTAAATGGCTTAGCCTCTCCCTTCAGTGGGATCTTGTGTTCAATGATAGCTGTGTCATATGTCTTAAAGTCTTCATAGGTCCATGCAAACACATAAGCAAATTCTCTTAATAAATTGGTATATTCGGCCCTTTGTTCTGTGGTCAAACTGCCTGACAACTTGAAAAACTTAGGCTCCTCCTGTGTGCCGATGTTGCACTTCGCTGTATCATCATCTCCATTTGAAAACCTACCTTTTACTGCCACATCATTCCCATCGAACAATATTTCTAAAGGGACTAGTCGCTTCGGAAAATGATTGCTAGGCAGATGAATAATATGGTGATTAGCAATTTTATTTAAAAATACCTCAGGGTGAGGGTGACTTTCGAGATTAGGATCCTGATCAATGTGCAATGCAAAAAATTCATCGACAAAATGAAGAAATTTTTCGATTTCAAGATCATCTTCGAATACCTTCCAATGCTTGATATTGTCCAGAACAGATGGCTTGTATCTTATCTCGACCTCATATTTGATCTTAGGCAGCAGAGGGATCTTGAACAGACTAGCTGAGACAGCTAAGGAATCGGCCAAAGTATTTTCCTCTCTTGGAATAAAATAAATGTTAAAAGATGAGAAGAAATTATCAATCAGGTCCCACACTTCATTTTTGTAACTCCTTAGTCGAGGATGCTTAGCCTGATAAGCATTTCTGACTTGTTGGATTATCAACTCATCATCTCCGAACACCGCTACCTCCTCAATTCCCATGTATGTTGCATCCCTTAAACCCAGAACAAGAGCTTCATACTCTGCCATGTTATTGGTAGCTTCAAATTCTAGCTTATATGACAGGGATATGGTTTCCTGACAAAGTGACACAAAAACCACTCTAGCACCAGTGCCTTTGCTAGAAGAAGCTCTGTCCAAAAACATCTTCCAAATAGAGGTGGTTGGAGGAGGTATCTAGTGATTAAATATGGGTTGCTTCCCGACTTGAAAAGGGGCTTCAGAAGTATCAGTGAGCTACAATAAACTAGACCCCAAATCAGTGTCAAGCGCAAAGATGGGGTGATTAGTGGGGTCTGCTTCATCACTGACAATGTAGGCTAGCTGAGCTTCTCTATACAAACTCCTATGTTCCCCTCCAAAGACTGAAATGGTGGTATATGTGAGATCCATATGTAATGTTCCTCCAGGTTTTTTAATCCAAGATCTTGACAATAGCATGCCGAACTTGGGGGGAACATCAGCTACTACAATGTCCATGACCACACTCTTCATTGGCAGCTGAAATAAAGAGACCACCAAGTCTTTGATGACTCCAAGGCATTGCACCCTCCTTGAATCAAAAGAGTACAAATCGTGATAAGCCTTTGTCACTTCCAGTCCCAGTTCTTCCATGACTATTGTTATCGGACTAATTGGTAGGTGCGGACACTAATAGATCTCCCTAGATTCACCTGGATCTAAAACAAAACAGGACATGACATGATTCTTTCCCTAAGTTACGACCATTGAATTAAATAGTAAGGAGGAACAAGTAACATACCTTCGTATCGCTTCTTTGGGTCTTTGTTGCTCCCACTTCGCTCTGGTTCTCTCGTGAGGTCAAGACCAAGACAACACAAACTGACCAAAGTGAATATAGCACAATGTATTCAATCGTCAACTTATGCATATGATCAAGGAATTACACAATAAAGTAAGAATGACTTTATGGGAAAGGGACATGTCGTTGTATCAAATTAATCAAAAGTAGAAGATACAACCTGATCGCCTTGATGTCACAAGCTTCCTTTCAGTGACTCTTGGTTCCAACACACACACTTTCTCGATCCTTGCATGAAGAAGATCCAATTCCTCTTGATAGACTTGCTAGAGTCTCCAAGCTCCTGTTCAAGCTGGGTTCTTCATACAATTCCTTCACCAATTCTCCAATTAATCTTGCTTAACCTTTTTCAATGAGAATCCTTTCAATATATAGGAGAGGATGAGATGGTTACATGGATGAGAATGATCCCACCAAATCATGGAAGCCAGTAAAATGATAACCATTCGAGTGCCAACCCATTTTCTAGAAGATTCCCTTCTAGAACCATCGAGACTTCATCTTTTTTCCAATATTGAGAACAAGTTCACACCCTAGGTATAGAGCACAGTGCGAGAAGTTCACACCCTAGCTGAAGGTGGCCTACGAGAATGGGTCATTCTCATACCCTAGGCTATAAACAACCTACGAACTCACTTTAAAAATGTGTTTTCTGGAAGGAGATAAATGCCACTTTTCTCAGGATAAAGTTCTTGTTGGGAGCTTGATTACACCATTGTTAATACACCATCTAGATGAACAAAATCATGTGTAACAGAATTCCCCCCAAAGTATGAGGCCGGAATCTGTGACAGCCAAAATACTTTGTAAACTGCGTGTGTGTGTCGGAAACCAGGAGCACACCTAATCGGAAACCTGCAAACAACCAAGCATCTACAGAATATCATACTAGTTCTGAGGTAGGCATTCCCATACTCAAATCACAGATTGATGACATCATAAACATAGGTCAAGGCCACCAATCATACACCGTGGATCCATACCGTCAAAATATCGCATAGCCACCAAGAATACACTGTGGATCTATACAAGAAAATTCAAATTGAGACGACATAGCCATGAGACATACAAAGTGGATCTATGTGTCAGCAAATTATACATATTCCATCGCAACCTGGACCGAAGAGAAAAGATCCAGGGTCTTCAATCCCATCACCCAAAAGTACGAATCTAACCATGTGATTACATGTGTCGAAGTCGAACATGGTAGAAACCACTTGATTACCGGTCATTGATGAAACCATTAACAAGTGAGATGGAAATCACCATTAATGTCAATGACTACCAAGGTACACTGGTACAATCCACGGAGTGTGAATAAATGAGTTTAGGTTGAACACTCGACGGAATCTCTCGATCAGGGGTCAATGATGAAAACCCATTCTTGAAAGAGAGGAAACCTGCCATTGAGGCATGCAAGTTCCAAGGTACCAAAGAATTTCTAAGTCTTGTTTCCGGATAATGAGCTGGAGTCGATGGAACAAAACTCGTCATAGGAGGGCCTTGATGTATCCCCCTTCAATGACACGAAATGAGTAACAGATTTTGAAGGTGAAACCGAGTATGATGTAAGTTGGACTAGACACAGGGAAGGCTGACACAGAGAGAATGGACAATTGTAGATGGTCGACTCAATAGAGGTTTCGGATGGACTTTTCTTGAACATATGAATGACACGACCAATGATTTGGCAGCATTGACTCAGAGATGACTCAGGATATGACCTTGTAGCAAATCGAATGAGAGACAAATGGATTTCCCAAACCGACTTCAAATAATGAATAGGGGGGTGTCATGTTCAAGAGTGACACTTACTGCCAATTAATATGAATACGAAAACACATCCCTTTCCCAATTTTCCCCCCACCATTTTTGGCGAGTACCTCTTTATTTTTACGCAAGCTTGAGGAGGATAACATATTCTTGTTGATGTAAGCTCATCCTTCGGATGAGTCCTTCGGAGTATGTTTAACGAACCCTAGGAAGGAGTGGTTCAGTCCCATTATGAGTCTGTCGATGTTTGTTTAACGAGTCCAAAGATAGAAAACTCGAAGGTTTTTCATGATAATAGAGTTTAGAAAAACACTCAAAAGAGAACTCTCTCAGTTCCTTTTTCATAAAATAGTTCGATGAGACTGAAAAAGAGATAAATTATCGCTCAACAGATGATTTCTTCAAATACTTTAACAAACGTGAAAATAGCAAGGTTGCTCGACAATCTTTTCATGTTTAGAGAGTCTGAAAAGAGCTTAAAGAGGACTCCAGGGGGGTTTCCTTTTTTGTATAACCTTGTTGAGCCTGAAAAAGTGATAAAAGTGTGCTCGATCTCGTTCTCATGTATTTTCGAGCGCGAGAACAGACAAAGACCAAGCTCAAGGTTTTGTACAAAAACCATAAAAAACAATCAAAACATGTGATGAAAAAAGAGAAAAAATTATCAGTATCCCTATGCATAAACGTCGAGGTCGTTCCATCTGCAAAAGTTGCACTCATAAGGGTATTAGGCATTAGGTTTAATAAATAAAACAATTATAAAAACCAATAACAAATGGTAAAAGTAAATATAAGTGGGTAAAAGTTCTTTTTACCATAGTCATTGTAACTTTGCCAATAATTTAGCCAAAAACCCCTCTTTTGCCCTTGAATTTCGACGCTCGATTGCGGGAGGTATGAGCATCCATTCGACGAACCGTCTCTGGAAGTGAGGTAAGATCCTTGTCCTCTATCTTTTCATGGTTCAATTTTTCATTTTCATTGGAAAAATTCATGTTTTTGAGTTTGTTTTAGGGGTTAAAATTGCGTGCAGCCATTCTCGCAGGCCAGCCACATGGGACCTGCGAGAATGCATCATTCTTGCAGGTGGCCCCAAAGTCACCTACGAGAACCTTGCATTGTGCCTAACGGGCACCTGAGATAACCGCAAAGTGCAAAGATTCTTTGAAGTTTTCTCAATGAAAAAGTTACCAAGTGTTGAAGAGAGTTGTTGACCTTCTTCTTATGTGTCTTATGTAGGCATTTGGCTATCACCATGGTTATGGAATGGCATGAAAGAGAGCATGAAGAAGATGTTTCTATTTCCGGGAATAACCTGGGCACCATTGCTGCTTTGCGAGACTGTGGTTTCCTGAAATTATTTCACATCCCGGGTATGAGGGCCCAAGTTAGGCTATTAAAGTACCTTGTGCATATGTGGGACCCGGACCAACAAGTATTCCACGTAGGGGTCCACACATTGTCCTTGGATATCGAGGACATTTACTTCTTGACAGGACCAACACGACGTGGGTACCACACGAGCTTGACTGGTAGCAGAGGTGGTGGGCTACCTATGAGTGAATACTGTCATTTGCACTGTGTTCCAGAGGCGGAAAGGAGCAAAGGAAAGGTGGCCATTTGGGGGGTGTGAGATTTGACCCTTCGCACTATTTTGTTCACCATTGATCGTATGGCTGGGAGCATTGCTCCACACATGGCTCTCCAGAGCTATTTTCAGTATGCCATAGAGTGTATTGAGCCTCGGGTTTTTAACTGGGTAGATGCAGTGCTTCGTAGCGTGAAGAGGCAGTTGACCAAATGTAGGCGAGGCAACCTGAAGCAATTCGAGTACGGGTCATTGTTGGTGTCTTTCTTTCTTGAGAGGGTTCACTTGCTGAGGTTGCATTTTGAGTAGGGTTTACCAGCTCTAGAGGATCCAATAATGTTGAGGTGGTGTCAGCTCATGGCCCGGCACGTAGCTGGACCAATCATCAAATACAATGATGCCTTCTTCGACTGGTTGCGACCACAGATGCTGATGGTCGATGATTATGCCTATGCTGGGTTGGATTTTCGAGGAGATCCAGACTTGGCCCTGCCCGAGGGCGCTCAGTGGGGGGAACTTGGTAAGAAGTACATATTTTACTTTTTCAATGTTTTTGTGAATTTTATCATATGCAAATGTTTTTATGTTTGTCCAAGGTCTAATTACAAAACTTATTTTTTAATGAAATAGATGTGGGGCCTTATTGACCACCTGGTACTTCTCCTATTTAGCGACGAGGAGAAGTGGCTCCAGTGCCACAGTGGGACGCTGAAGATTACGAAGCGGTGGAACAAAACCTGGAGGGTTTGACAGTAGAAATTCCAGACATGCCTCTTGGAGAGGTTCCATGACGTTATCAACGTCATACGGTGGGAGTGTCAGAGTCCATTGGCTGACTGCTCCATAGTGTTGCCTAGGCAGTCATGTGTTACCATGAACATCATCCATGACATCACTTTGTAGAAGCTATGAGCTTCAGATTTTGAAATTTTGGTCCTCGAACAGAACTTTTTGTAAAAAACTTTTTGATCATTATACATACATACGACTTCTACCAGTTTATCTTGTGTTGTGTGAAAGTTGATGTGATTGATTTATAAATGACCCAAATGTCTATCTAATACATAGTTAGTTAATGCATCAGTTAATGTATTTATACATCTAGGAATATGCTGATACTCAATATAATCAAAATAACATTCCAAGAGGCAAATTCGCAAATACACCCGTAACAAAGTAGGACTTCAAATAGCATATACATTACTTAACTGTAGTACTACGAGCTGCGAATCGAGTCTCACAACCAAGTGACGGATATCGAGTGAGATAGCATCAATCAACAATTTGATAACGACGCTATACTCTGCAATATTGTTGGTCGCACAGCCAAGGCACACACCTCGTAGAGTGACAAGTTCGTTTGTAGGGGCATAAATTGCCCACGCAGTAGAAGCAAGGTTCTGAGTACTATGACTAGTGTCATCAGCGAAGCCAATGTGGGGTAGCGAAGACTTCGACATCTGGAAATCAAACGCAATGTCACATAAGGGTAGAGACCAGATAACGACAAAAGAAAACTATAGTAACACACAAGAAGTATGATACAATAAAAATACAAGTACTCATGCACAGGTGATCTTATGCATAGTATTTCTTCAAGTACAACCCATTTCTGGGTTCACTCAAAGGGATACCATCATAATCTACTAACTTGTAAGCTCCTTTTTCCAAAACTCGTATAACGATATAAGGACCTCGCCACATGGCTTCGAATTTTCCAGCTCCTAGCATATCTCAATCTTGTTCGTAGAGGAGAACCAGATCTCCTTCAGAGAAAACGCGAGGCTTGACATGCTTGTCGTATTGGGCCTTGACACATTTCTTCTGGGCTTCTATGACTAGGGTAGCATCGCGTCGAGTTTCGTCTAATCACATTAGATACAATAGATGTTCTTCCTCAGCAGAAGTGTTTGGTAGGAGTTCAACAGCTAGTTTTAAAGAGGGTATCTTGCATTCGATCAGGAGAATGGATTCCAAACCATAGACTAAACGGAAAGGTGTAAACCCAGTAGCGGACTTAACGGATGTCCAGTAAGCCCATAATGCCGAAAACAACACTGTGTGCCAACTTCTTTTGTGAATCCCTATCATTCATCGGAGCATGGTTATGAGAACTTTGTTAATCGCTTCGACTTGGCCATTGGCTTGTGGGTAACAGGGCATTGAGTTTTCATGGCGAAGACCCAACTTTTCAGTGAGTTTGGACATCATGAAGTTTCTAAAGTGGCTACCATGATCAGTGACGATAGCTTGAGGAACACCAAAACGAGCTATGATGTGATTGAAAGTGAATAATGCTGCGGTCTTTCCAGTATTGTCAAATGTTGGCATCGCCTCAGCCCATTTTGTAAAATAATCTACGGCTACAATAATGTATCCATGCCCCCCAACCGAGTGGGGGTGACATGTCATGAAATCGATGCCCCATTTCGTAAAGGGACCAACGGAGACCACAGGGTGAAGAGGAGCGGGGTGTGACCGTATCTTATGATTATAGGTCTGGCAAGTGTGGCATTTTTGGATAGCGATTATGCAATCATTAAATAAAGAAGGCTAAAAATACCCTAATCGTAAGATCTTCTGGGCAGTAGCATACCCGGACATATGACCACCACAGGCTCCAGAATGTCAGTCATTTAAGGCTTTCTCGACTTCGTCAAACGTGAGGCAGTGTCAAAAAACTGAGTCAATCCCACGACGATAAAGAGTATCCCCGAGGATAATATATTGACGGGCTTGCTAGCGTATTCGACGTTAGTCAGTGCTGGACAAATTGGGCTAGAAATTTTGGGTTTGGAGATATATTATGATATCACCATACCAAAGATCGTCGGAACTAATGAGGAAAAAAGATTCATCAGGTAATGAATCGGCTACTACATTTTCCATTTCAGAGTAGGGAAAGTCGCATATCAACTCGGCGAACACTAAGGACTTCTTGGACTTGGCTCGTTCGAATTCCAAATCAAACTCCTAGAGTATCACGATCCATTTGGAGTATTTTCCCCCTAGCAATTGACGTGTGAGAATGTGTTGCATAGGGTTGCAGTTAGGAATCGTTGTAGTCTTGCGAGAGAGGATATAGTGCCGGAAGTGTTGAATTGCTTGGATGGCTGCCAAGACCAGTTTTTTGACATGTAGATATTTGGTTTCGGTAGGCGTTAGACTTCGAATCAAGTAATAGATAACATGTTCGTCATGAGAATCATCCTCTTGGATGAGAACCATAGCAATGGTATAATCCAAGGCTGCGAGGTAGAGAAAATAATCATGACGGTAATTGAGGGGGGGGGAGAGAAGTGGAGCACGTGTCAGGGAAAATTTCAGAGCTTCGAAGGATTTGTTGGCGATGGTATCCCATACGAACTCGGACCCGTTTTTGAGAAGTCGCGTAAATCCAAGAGTTATCTCGGTGTAGTTTGGGATGAAACGAAGAAGAAAGTTTGCTTTCCCTTGCAAACTTTATAACTGGTCAAGTGTAGAAGGAGGAGGGAGATTAAGGATCGCCTCGACCTTTAAAGGATCTACCCTGATCTCTTGACGCGAAACAATAAAGCCCAGAAGTCGGTCAGATTCTATGCAGAAAATGCACTTGTGAGGATTCAAGCGTATATGGTAAAACCGACAGCGGACGAAAATGGCTCAGAGGTGGATTGGATGATCGACTCGGCGCATGGAATGAACGGTTGAGTCGTCAAGATATGGTTGCATGATGTGCTTGATATCATGGAAGGCATAAGACATAACGCGTTGAAAATTTGCGCCAGCGTTCTTGAGACCGAAAGGGAGTTTCCGATAGGCGAAAGTGCCCCAAGGACAAATAAAATTTGTCTTATGTTGATCCTCGAGAACAATATTGATTTGATTATATCTGGAGAAACCATCCATCAAGAGAATATTTCGCTTCTGGCGCAATCGTCGACAATCTGATAGATGAAGGGGGTAGGAAAGTTGTCCTTAGGACAAGCTTTGTTTATATCCCTATAATCAATGTATACACGAATCGTGCCTTGTTTCTTGTCAATCAGGACAACATGGAAACCCAGTTAGTGAGGGACACCGAGTAAATAAAGTCGTCTTTAAGAAGTTTCTCGACTTCAAGTTTGATAGCAGCCGCTTTATGTGGGTGAAATGGATGGAGGCATTGCCAGACGGGTTTAGCATCTGGGTATGTCTTGATCTCATGTATCACAATGTCGAGGTCGATACCTGACATTTCCTCATAGATCCAGGTGAAGACGTCACGAAACTCTTTGAAAAGTGACGTGTAGGTGACGATTTCGTCAAGGGAACACGAAGCTCCGATATGCACATTTTCGACAATTCCAGGTTTGATGGATATGTCGAGGGGAATGGTGGGTGAGATATTGCTTAAGTTTCCTTCAGAATACACATCGTGTGTGGATTTAAGAACGGTTGAAATGACTACAACGGTCGACGGGGTCAAAATCCGTTGGTAGTTCTCGATGGTATGTTGCTCCAGGAAGAGGATGGAACGGTGATGTCCATTGTCCCAAGGGGTGTCTTCCATGACAGACATGATCATCTCGTCTGTGGGAAAAATGACACTAAAAGGATCTAGAGATAACTCACCAAGAGAGGGGGTAGAAGGGGTTGTCGATTGAATGGCCTGATAAACAGATTCGACCAGACTTAAAGGCATTTCATCACTGAAACAAAGATGATCACTCGGGTCAGGTACCAGCCATGGGTCGTGAGATGTAGGGGTTTCGTGAATCGAGGTGGAGATCATGTTAATTGAAGCAACATACGAGTGTGGAACATTAGGCGGTGGAATGGGGAAAGTGCCCATTAACGAGGAGTCTTTAAGACGACCTACACCGACATTCTCGTAACCCGGTGGGGTTTTAGCGATGAACGGTATGTTTCCAGTACGCGTATCTGAGTTAAATAAGGCTAATTGGTCGATGATGATTACCTTCCCTTGATGTGGGAAACGTACGACACAAAAAAGAGTCGACACAACTACGTGCATGGAATTGATCCAGCTACGACCAAGCAGAAGATTGTAATCGAGAGGACCGTCAAAGACTTCCACTTCAACTTGGACTGTTTTTCCTTCTAGCGTGATTGGCAATGAAGGAAGGACACCGTAGGGCTTAAAACCGGAGCCATTAAAGGCTTTGAGAGTGTTATGGGATTCAGTCAAAGAGGGGGAGCCGATGGCTTTCCAACAGGTAACAAACATGACACACGTCAAGTCACCCTCATCGATAACGGTTCTACAAATGTTTTTGTCAGAGACAATCACTTGGATTTGGAACGCGAGTTGAGGGGGTAACCTTGGAATGTAATCTTCCAAGTAAAAAATTATTAAATTCATGTCCATCGAGTCGATTCCACTTATAGATTTTAATAGTGCCTTTCGTTGTGTGGGACGACTTTGGAGGACTTCAAGGGCTGACATTGCAGAAGGTGCTTGGGCCAGATCTTCAACAATGCTATAGTTCTGGGCAGCACGAGCATGAGGATTAAAAGCCGATTTCTGAACAACGCCCTTTGGAGGGGGTCGAAGAACTGTGTCAAGGCTCGGTCATTCGAGATGAAGAGGATCGTTGGAAGGTGGAGTCGCAGGAGAGGGTTGTACCAATGAAGGAGGTAGATCATCAACCTTCCCTTTAGAGGGAGAATAATCTTTGGCTCGAGTGGTGAGTGCAATGTCATTCTTCTTTGAATCGCTAGTACACATCAATACATAAGATGTAGTGGAAGGGGAGGGTTGGTCATGGATGACCAATTAGGCTTGTTGCTGAGAGGGTAAGGGTTGGGACAAGATGGTCGGAGTGTGTGGTTTGGGGGCTCCTTGAAGGAACTTAGTAACCTCGGTGCGTCGTGGACAATCCTTCGTGTAGTGATCGTCATTGCAGATAAGACAAGGGTATGGGGTTTTCACTTATCCCTATCATCAACAGGTGGAGTCTTGGTTCTCTCTGCTTGAGAAGTATTTTTGTCTTCCTTATTCTTACCCTTTCCCTTTTTGGATTTTTTTTTACCGGATGGGGTAGATTGAAGAACATTTACCTCAGAAGTCTTGTTGGTGGGAGGGGTAGGAGACAGAGCATTTTGAACATTAGAAGAAGCTGGTTTGGGGTTGGTGCTTGAGGCAGAATGTGGTTGGGCATGGAAAGTGCCAATCACACTGTCGGTTGCATGAGAAGCAACTGGGGTAGTTGAAGTGGCAGAAGTGGAAGGACGAGGTGCATCAGGGAGTAAGTCATAAAGGGTACCCGTTTGTGAGTAAATGAGGTCAAGGTATTGAGCACGGCTTATGGCCTATTCTTCCATGACAACTCCACCCATGGCGATGTCACGACTGATGTCATTCACAAATGATTTTGTGAACCACTGTGCCAACAACTGATTGGGAAGTTCGATTTTGATGAGACGTCGTCTCCGTCGCCACTCATGAATGTGATCGGATATATGAGTGGCTTTGTTTTGTTTGAAAGAACTCAAAATCTCGGTCCCTATTTCATAACGGATCGGTAACTGGTAGTGGGTGAGGAAATCCATAGCTAGGGTGTTGAATTCGGTGAAGAAACCTCGTGATAATTCTATATATCACTTCGTAGCAGAACCTGTGAGAGTTCTTTGAAAAAGACGTAATCGGATAGAGTCATCCATCAAGGATTTGGATGAGCACCAAAGATGAAAAGTCATGACATGATTGTTCGGGTCCTCTCCCGCTTTGCCATTGAATTTAGGGATGTCATATGGTAGCTTGGCTGGTATAGCAGGCCATTGGGGAGAGTGACAAATTGGATCGTTTAAAATCCTTGACAGATCTAGGAGGTCTAAAGTGACCAAGAAGGGTAACTGTCTATTCACATGTGGGTACTAGTGGATTTGGGAAGGGAGTCTCGTCGAAAAACCAGTGGGACCGTAAGTAGTCTGCATATAATGTGAAGACCCAGGAAGATTCAGTGGTGGTTGTGGAGGAAATTTGCTCATGGGATTGTATCCTTGAATAGGGACGTGAGTTTGAGCATTCGAGCCCCAAATAGGATTGGACATACCTAGATATGGTTGGCCTATACTTGGGGGCATAACGGATGTAAATGGAAGTTGTTCCCCCCTAGTCGATTGAGGATTATGTTGTATCAGATGATTCGAATACTGGGCCAAGGATGGAGGTATGTTTTGTCCGTAGGGTGGGGTCGGCGGGGGTTGTCCTCTAATTGGGGGTTGAGTTCCAATTGGGGGTTGCATTCCAATTGGGATTTGTGTTCCAATAGGAATTTTCCCCATAAGGGGGGTTTGATTCAAACCTCCTTGGTGAAATTGTCCACCAACAGGAATTTGGTAATTTGGTGTGAATGACGGAATAGTGCCACTAGGATTAGTGCTGTCGATAGAGGACAGAAAAGGTCCTCCGAAAGGGGGTTGAGGAAGTGTAGGAATGAAGCTGGGAGGGGAGTGCCCAGAAGAAGAGGGACCACTAGGAGTTCTGAATGGGGTTTACATAGGAGTGGGAATAGAAGCATTCAACGCACGGTATCCGGGTGGAAGCATCAAGGTGACACTGGACGAGAGCGGTGTGCTGATGGGGGCTTGACTAGCCGTTGTAATCTCAGTGTGAATAATCGTAGTGTCCATGTAATGGAACATTTCTATAGGGATGGTCAAGATGTGGGCAGTTCACGGAGCATCTGTACCAGGGAAATAATAAGCAGTAGTAAAAGGTATTGTTTCTGGGTCAGGGGTTTCAGGGAACGCAGGTGAGATGGTGATTTCAACACCTGATCCTGCACCAAAAAGGTCCCATCTAAAAATGCTAGTAGACCAAAAAGGATCCTGGCCGTCAGGTCCTAGAAAAGGTCCAGTCGGTGATCCAAAAGACAAAACAACTAAGTCTCCAGAAGAATTCACTCGCATAATACATCTCTCAGAATCATGGTGAAGTCAAAATTCCTCTCGAGAATTGGTAATTCAGAAATGTTCTAGAGAGTCAATTCTTTCCACTTGTGGAGTGGTGACGTCTTGGACTTCACTCTGTTGAGGAGAGCCCTCAGGTGAGCTTGTAGGCAAGGGTTGAGAACCTTCTAGGTTTTTTGGAGGTAAGCCATGCATTCTACATGAATGATGTGGAGGGTCTATTGTGAACGAGTTACAAACTTACGAAGAACAAACCTATGGTCAACTTGGGTAAACAGAAAACATGTGCTAGTAAACAAAATCTAGGAAACAATACCAAGTAAATAGGACCTTCTAATTCCGAAGTCACTAGTTGGTGTTGAAATCCAACGTCGCAACAATGAGACGAGAAGGGGTTGGGCTAGGGTGGAAAAGTTACGCTGATGACCTTCTTAACAGAATTACACCCTGGTGCAAGCTCCCATACATAATCATGGGTATACCCTCCAAGGAGCCCAAGTGAGTTTGGCCAACGTCGATTCCAGGTACCGTGAAGACTTGCCCCTTCACAGTCACCTTGTGTAAGACCCTAAAAATATAGGCCACTAAGGTTACCACCGACAACAATAAATCCTGGGGGGACATTCGACAGTCCGATCCACATGCAAGTTTAGGGTATCTAGCCCAAAATCAACTCAAGAGGCTTCCACTCATCATTGTGGGTATTTTTAATATTATGGTAGCTTCGGGAGGTATGAACCTGTTTTATGACCTATGACGAGATTAGAATCCTCCGGAAGGAAGAAAAGAATTGAAGGAAACCCTAGACAGGTTGTCGGGTGAAAAAATATATTTATATTGAATTTATTGATGCCCAGAAGGAGAGGTCGGCCCAGTTAGACTGGCCAGGTCGGCCCCAGTTAGACTAGCCAGTCCACTATAAATACAGGGCACCAGTTTCATTATTTGTTATCTTAGCAGTTGCAGTGAGATAAATATTTGCGTAGGCAGTTGCAGGCAGCAACAGTTTGGTGCACAGGTTTTCTAGGAAAGCTGGGAGAGTGGTGCGCTAGCTTCTGGGTGGGATCATATGTTCAGTTTAGTTTCTATTCCTTTGCTTGGTGCATTTAGCCTCTCTTGGCTATAGATTGCAGCCATAATTCTCTTCTCGGTCAAGGTCAAGGTGCTCGGAGGGTGGCTTAAGTCCTGTGGTTGGGTGACGAGGGTATCATCAATGGTTAAATGAGCACAATCCTCTATATTCTAACAGGTTATGGGCCCACACACCCTTTAGTCAGCCTAAAACGCTGGAAGGAAACATAACCGCTAGGTATTGATCTCATTGAGGAACTGCCGCTAGGGTTACTAGTAGGAGCAGCTTCCAAAGAACTGCAGCTAGGGTTACTAGCAGTAGAAGTTGCAGAAACCCTAATTCTCATATCCGACACCTTGTGATGGAGCATCTTTCTCAAGGAGAAGATATCCAGATGTGCCCTAGCTCAGCGCACCTATTGACTTTCTCAGAAGAGAGAAAAGACGCAGTTGAAGTTTTGGATCAAGGCATGACCAGTTATCAGTCAACCGAAGACATGTACAAAACAATCAGTCTCTTACATTACTCAACACTTACCGGGACAATTGAAGACGATATGTGGATAATTGACAGTGGATCTTCCAGGCACATGACGGGAGATCAAGCAAGACTCTCAAATCTAAATGAGAGAAAGACATCGTACAAGGTGGAGCTTGGAGACAAAAGCACCTACCTCGTCGAAGGATTTGGACAAGCCTCCATCAAACTGGAATCAGGTAATCATGTTCACTT
>JZKD02S1679632.1:14966-27556 GCA_000966675.3 Picea glauca | reverse complement strand
TGTTTGGTGTCGGAAGAATGGCCCAGGGTGGGAAATGGTCCAGGTTCAGAAATCAGAAACAATCCTTCTTCCTTGGTT
This sequence comes from Picea glauca, assembly GCA_000966675.3. NCBI lineage: Eukaryota > Viridiplantae > Streptophyta > Pinopsida > Pinales > Pinaceae > Picea > Picea glauca. The sequence continues at coordinate 27,478 of JZKD02S1679632.1, read as the reverse complement.
GAGAAGAATGGGGCAGATAGCCCAATGTTGATATTCTGTATTGAGGGCAGACATTCTTTCAGACCTCACAGATGTGAGTGAAATATTGGCCCAGATGATTATTGTTGATACTCTATACTAAGGGTAGACATTCTTTCAGATCTCACAGACGTGAGTGAAAGACTGGCCCAGATGATTCAGTTTTATCATAACCTTTTTTCTATGCAGATGAAGACTACTGTGGTGGAAAACATTCTTTCAGATCTCACAGATGTGAGTGAAAGATTGGCCCAGATGATACAGTTTTTATCATAACATTGTTTATATGTAGGTTGCTATTTGTTATGAAGGACAGTTTGTGATTGTATTTCACAAAGTCTGAGTAGTTGTGTACTACTGGAATAGACACAGGTGTGTTCTATAAATTGATATTGTACCAATTGTCATAGGAGATTATCCAGTCGGATAATAATGACAGGTGCTCGTGGTGCTACCAGTTGAATGGTCTATTGTGCTCAAGACCATACCTCCCTATCTATGAGGGAGTGTTAATATTATGGTAGATTTGGGAGGTATGAACCTCTATTATGACCTATGACGATATTAGAATCCTCCAGAAGGAAGCAAAGAATTGAAGGAAACCCTAGACAGGTTGTCGGGTGAACAAATATATTTATATTGAATTTATTGATGCCCAGAAGGAGAAGTCGGCCCAGTTAGACTGGCCAGGTCAGCCTCAGTTAGACTAGCCAGTCCACTATAAATACAGGGCACCAATTTCATTATTTTTCATCTCAATAGTTGCAGTGAGAGCAATATCTGCGCAGGCAGTTGTAGGCAGCAACAGTTTGGTGCGCAGGTTTTCTAGGAAAGTTGGGAGAGTGGTGCGCTAGCTTCTGGGTGGGATTATCTGTTCAGTTTAGTTTCTATTCTTTTTCTTGGTTCATTTAGCCTCTCTTGGCTATATATTGTAGCCAAAATTCTCTTCTCGGTCAAGGTCAAGGTGCTCGGAGGGTGGCTTAAGGCCTGTGGTTGGGTGATGAGGGTATCGTCAATGGTTAAACGAGCACAATCCTCTATATTCTAACAGGTATACCTCTAAGTGACCCCTGCAATATGTGCAATCTCTACACCGATATCAAAAAAGCAGGGTGAGTGACTCTGTCAATATCAATGCGACCTCATGTTTGACCCTTATGTGAGAAGGGCTTCCTAGGATGAAACATTGTAAATGGATTTTTACACTCCTTAACACAAGATGCTATTGTGTGTTTTGTGCTTTGGAGAGTGTATCTCTCTGCCTATTCCAAAGCACTAGCCTAGCTAATTGTTGGTGTAATAGAGCCCTAGAAAAGAGTTACTAGTCAAATTTTAAAATTACATAATATTATTTAAGGGTTGTTGTTACTCAAAGGAAATGGAGGTGAAACTGATGTTGTGTGAGACTCTGAACCAACAATGCATAGATAGGAATGAAATATATCAATTTTCGTTCGATGAATCCTATGTACGGGAGGGAAAGAGAAGTTTTCTGGAACAATCTTGAACTACGATATGCAATCTCCTTTAAAATGCAATCTAAATGAATCACGTAATAATGAAAATTCTTTATTTGTTATTTTTCAACAATTTCAACAATTGATTTTCAATATTTTCAAAACGAAAATGATTTTAAAAGAAAAATGTTTTTTACCTTTCAAAAAGTATCTACACCAAGATGGTGAAAGTAAGGAAAACCAATAACTAATGAAAAAAAAATAAACAAAACCCAAACCAATCTTTCAATGGAGACAAAAACGACAAGTAGACAAAACTAGTCTTTTCAAATGCATGCAAACAATGATCTTCCAAATAATGAGCAAATGAGAAAGACAAAGAATCCCAACTTTCAAACCGATCACCGGCTCTTAACCAAACAAGTACTTAGATTCCAGGATCAGAGAGTATATCTTCGCTACAAAAATTCAAGAGATGAGAGTTGAGAAAAAGATGGACAAGAAGAGCCTTCGATTTCCGAAGGCTGATTGTGCACAAAAACCGAAGTGAAGAAAACATCAACCAATGGTCCAAGAAGTTATTTTCAGACACCTATACTGATCTGGGCATCTGAGCATGCAAAAACCTTAAATCCAAAAATTTTAAAAGAGGGTTCGTAGGCTAGCAGTAATACACAGTGCGAGAATGGAGCATTCTCGCAAGCTATATTTGAGTAGGGTGAAAGAACCTCACACTGGAATTAAAGGCAGGATGTGAACTCAAGGTGTTCTTGCAGACCACTGTGGGGTTCAGTGCGAGAAGGCCTGAAACTAGGTAAAAATTTGGAAAAAGACAAAAATTTTGAAGGGACTTCTAGACCCAGAGAGTCTATCAGGGTGTCCTGAAGACTCAGAGATTGATAGAAATGAATAAAGGTAAGGTAAGAGAAAATGGCCAAGGAAAAACACCAAAAACCACAAAGAAAAGGGTTTCATCCCCAATGGAGTCGCCAATTTTGTTATCGGACTAATCGATAGGTGCAGACACTAACAGATCTTCCTAGATCCACCTGGATCTAGAGCAAAACAGGATAGGACATGAATCTTTCCCTAAGTTACGACCATTGAATTAACTAGTAAGGAGGAACAAGTAACATACCTTCGTATCTCTTCCTTGGGTCTTTGTTTCTCCTGCTTCACTCCAGTGCTCTCATGAGGTTAAGACCAACACAACACAAACCGACCAAAGTGAAGATAGAACAATGTATTCAATCGTCAACTTATGCATATGATCAAGGAATTACACAATAAAGTAAGAATGACTTTATGGGAAAGGGACATGTCGTTGTATCAAATTAATCGAAAGTAGAAGATACAACCCGATCGCCTTGATGTCGCAAGATTCCTTTCGGTGACTCTTGGTTCCAACACACACACTTGCTCAATCCTTGCATGAAGAAGATCCAATTCCTCTTGATAGACTTGCTAGAGTCTCCAAGCTCCTGTTCAAGCTAGGTTCTTCATATAATTCCTTCACCAATTCTCCAATTAATCTTCCTTAACCTTTTCCATGAGAATACTTTCAATATATAGGAGAGGATGAGATGGTTACATGGATGAGAATGATCCCACCAAATCAGGGAAGCCAGTAAAATGATAACCATTCGAGTGCCAACCCATTTTCTAGAAGATTCCCTTCTAGAACCATCGAGACTTCATCTTTTTTCCAATCTTGAGAACAATTTCGCACCCTAGGTATAGAGCACAGTGCAAGAAATTCGCACCCTAGCTGAAGGTGGCCTGTGAGAATGGGTCATTCTCACACCCTAGGTTATAAGTAGCCTGTGAACTCACTTTAAAAATGTGTTTTCTAGAAGGAGATAAATGCCACTTTTCTCAGGATAAAGTTCTTGTTGGGATATTGATTACACCATTGTTAATACACCATCTAGATGATCAAAATCATGTGTAAGAACTATTTTGGGCATAAGTTTGTGGGAAGATCCTAAATCCATGAGGCAATTATGCAACACCTTATCATGTATGTTCAGGGATGTGTAGAAGGGAGGGGATGAATCATCTATGTATTCTACCATGGGACCTAGGATGACTACTGGATTTTCATCTTGAAGATTTACTGAGTCTGTAGAAAGCTGGGGGGACTCAAATTGTAGTAGCTTGGAGAGGGACCTTTTGAAATCTTCATTTTTAACTAGCTCTGAGAGGGGTACGGGAATTCTAATCTTTTGAATTTCATGCTCAAAACTAAAGGAGGAAAGAGGCTTAGGAGCTTCCCTTACCTCAGAGACAGGTTCTTTGGCTGTTGGCAAAGTATTTTGAGTTTTCTTTTCTTTAGTAGTGATTGTAGAAGGTTTAGCAGGTTTTTCCGCTATGAGGGGTTGATCATGGCTATCAAAATTCCATTCTTTCTTCTTTGACCTGAGATGATATCTGTTAGGAGTGTTGTTGGCCTTCTTCCCTTTACCCAACTCATTGACTTGAAGGTTCATAAGGGATCCTTCATATGAATATTGAGTCAAATGGGGAAAAGGGGAAGTGTCTTCAATACAGTGAATTTCGGGGTTGAGCTCAACTATCTCTTCTCCTTCCTCATGAGGAACTAGGCTATTTTGGAGAGGGGTTTGAATCCTCTGATCATCTATATCTTTGCTCCTTTGTTCCCTTGGAAAATCCTATGACACATTGTTTCTAGGCCTCCTGAAGCCTCTATTATCAGTATTTTAGGGATTTATGTACATGGGATTCCCTTCTAACTCCCACCTTTCGATTCTAGCTGAAAGTGACTTTAGCACTTTAGTTACCTCGTCCGTCTGAAGGGGAAGGGGAGAGGAATTGGATGGGGAGGCTTCAGGTCTCTTCTTGGATATGTCTCTATCAGCCTTATTCCTGAGTCGATCAACCACTAATATGTTAGATTCTACTTCCACGACTGCATCTTGCATGTGAGCCAGAGTAGTGGCTCTCCTTTCCCTCAACAGAAGGAAGAAATCGGGATCAAAAGAACTAACATAAGTGATCTTAGCAGAGGCTTCTGAGGGATTTATTTTAGTGGGGATCTTATTGTACATTTTATTGAATCTCTTGGAGAAATCAGAGACAAACTCTCCTTCCTTTCTCTTCAAACATCCAAACTCTGTCATGTAATACATGAAATCTTTTTTGTCTCCCCACTATCTCAAAAAGGCTTTATCCAAAGCCTCAATCCCATCGATAGATCCAGGAGGCAGGGACTTAAACCACTTTCTAGCCCCGCCTTCAAGGCTATGGATGAAAATTCTCATCCATACGTCTGCATGCATGATAACATGATCATCTGTAAAACTGTAAAAGGCTTCAAGGTGTTCTTCTGTAGCTATGCCCCCTTCGCTTGTAAACTTGGGCAACTGCTTAAGGTATCCATCTACTGGAAGGGCATTGAGAGGCTGAGGTAACAAAAGGGGAGCATACCTAGCAGCTATTATAGCCTCCATTATGGTCATGGGGGGATTTTCTCCTGCCATAGGAATATTAGGTGGAGAACTCAGAGGAGAAGGAGCTCAAGCAGGGGCTACTAGAAATGAGCTTACAGGTGGACGAGGAAACAATGGGGGATTCAAAGAGAAGTCTAAGGGGCTTGAGTCAGCATTTTCTTCTCTCTGTGCAATAGCAACAACAGTAATAAGAGGAGGGGTGGGGAAATATTCTATGGTCCTATGTCTACGACAAGGTATAGCTTCAGGGGAGAGGGGAGTGACAAGGATTTCTTCCTCCAATCCCAGACCAGGAGGGGAGAACTCAGCAGAACACTTCCAAAATTTAGGAAATGGGAAACTTTAGAAAAAGGTATGTTAGGAAGTTCAGAAGAAGAAAATGGAGTTCCTACAAAAGGAGATGGAAAATTACCTGGTTCGGCGGTGGAATTTTCTCCTTCATAGGCCTTTCCTTTTCTGAAAATCACCTTCGGTTCAGCTTCAGGTGTAGCTAGAGGCAGCTGTGGATGGGACTGTGTGTCTACCTCTGGAATCCACAACTAAAATACAAGGTTCGCCATAGTGGAGTCGTCACAATGGAGTCCCCAGGTGCACAGTAGCAATCTCGTAGGGCTCTGATGTCTGATGCACCTTCAGAATCAGAGGCTCGATGTCGTTCAATCCTAGGGAAAATTTTCAAATTTGTCCCCGACAATGGTGTCAGAAGTCACTCCTGGATTGCCGTAGGAGTAAGCCTGAGGCCCATCAGTTTGAATGTCACCATTTGTTGGTAAAGGGTGATGAATGGAAGTAAACTCAGAACAATATCGTTCTAACTTAGAAACTAGTCCATGCATGCACAAGCAGATGAGGTCTTGGTTCAATTTCAGTCAGTAAGTTGTAATAAGGGTGAGTAGGAGGAAGACTTCTGTGAGGAAAAGTGAAGGGCTGCTATGGGCTTCGGGCTTCCAACAACCTGTAGAAGAAAAATTTGAACACAAGAACTTCTTATATTCAAAACAGAAACACTAAAAGAACGTAACAAAGCTTATAATAAATCCTTTATTATAACATAGTCATGACGATTCATGTGAATCATTCAATCATGAAACCTTTCAGTATGAGATAGAAACAAGATGAAAAAAGAGATGCCTTACATTAAACAAAGAAATTTCATATACAGATACATAGCCAGGAAAACCAGTGCTTCATTAAAACATTACAGTCGGGAGCTCTGCTCTACCATCCATGCTTACAGAAATACAAAAATCGAGTATATATACTCAGGGAAATTCACCACCTTCGCAGTAGGAAGGTAGATGAGACATTAAAGTCCAAATTAGTGTGTGCAGGCTCCTCAGTCAAACCTGGACGAAACTCCTTCATCAGACGCCACCTTAACTCAGCATGGCTCTTGCAGGGGGACCTGCATACAAGGGTACCATGGGCTGATTGCTCCAGGCCTTTTCCACGCCCTCCATTTATGAGTTGAGCTGAGGTCTCAACCACCTGCTCAATATTCATTAACTACTTCTTCCATGGAGGGTGGCCGAGACTGAAAACATAAAGAGAAACACCTTTTTCCTTTGAAGTCCCGGTGGCCAAAATACCAAAATGGCTCCTGGGTGCTTTTTCACATTTTGCGTTTCGGGGTTTCAAAATGCAGTGGAAGAGAGAAACCCTTTGTCCTTTGAAGTCCCAATAACCGAAATGCCAAAATGGTTCCTGGGTTCTTTTTCGCATTTCATGTTTCGGGGTTTCTAAATGCAGTGGAGAGCAACCCCTTTGTCCTTTGAATTCCTAGTAGCTGAAATGCCAAAATGGCTCCTGGGTGTTTTTTCGCATTTCATGTTTCAGGGTTTCGAAATGTAGTGGAAGAGAAACCCCTTTGTCCTTTGAAGTCCTGGTAGCAAAAATGCTGAAATGGCTCCTGGGCACTTTTTCGCATTTCGCGTTTCGGGGTTTCGAAATGCAGTGGAAGAGAGAAACCCTTTGTCCTTTGAAGTCCCGATAGATGAAATGCCGAAATGGCTCCTCCGTACTTTTTTTCATTTCACGTTTTGGGGTTTCGAAATGCAGTGGAAGAGCAACCCCTTTGTCCTTTTAAGTCCCGGTAGCCAAAATGTCGAAATGGCTCCTGGGCGCTTTTCTCATTTCACGTTTCGGGGTTTCGAAATGCAGTGGAAGAGAGAAACCCTTTGTCCTTTGAAGTCTTGGTAGCCGAAATGTCGAAATGGCTCCTGGGCACTTTTCGCATTTCACGTTTCAGGGTTTCGAAATGCAATGGAAGAGCAACTCCTTTGTACTTTGGAGTCCTGGTAGTCGAAATGCCAAAATGGCTCATCATTTTGTGATTTTGGCCATAAGAGATGAGCTCATGCACCAGACCTCATGAAACTCTGCAACTCAAACTTACCTGATGACCGTCGATCTGCTCCATATGTGGATCCTCGCCATTGAAAAAAAAATGCCCGCTCGCTTAATTTTAAGCCCGAAATGGACTTCTTCAGTGTGCTACGCTCGACACTCATGACTTGCAAGAATTGGCACTAATAGATGCCACCTCACATTCTAGAAGATCTCCTTATAGAAATTTCATGAAGTTCAACCTTTTCTTATCCTTTTGGCATCGTCACACCCCATCTATAGAACATCCTGTGGAGACATTGCAAACCATTTTTAGGGCAGCCTGTGATGAACAGGCATTGTTGGCACAAGAGCAGACCCAGGGTTCAACTCTAATAGCGCACCGACAAGCCCTAACTACTGGCCCATTCATCAACACCTGCGAAGTAGATGTAATCTCACCCAAAGTAGAAATATGGGGGTTGCAGGACATATGTGTCTACAACCAGAGGAAATGCAAGTGGAATCAAGGAAACCACACACGAAGATCAAATTATTATTTCCGAGCATACACCTACTTTGCACAATTATATATCAGATCTAGCACACTAATGCATCATCAGAGTAATAGAGTAAAGAACACAACATCAATCACACACAACAACATGATATATGTGGTTCACCCTCTCCCTAGGGCTACGTCCACAAAACTGTGCTTTATAATATATTAGGTGAAAGATTATAGTTCTATCTGCGCTCTTAGCTTGCAAATCTCTCTCTTTCTCTCTTCTCTCTATCTCCCTTCCCTGCTCACCCAACTATAGAGTTGATCTTCGCACCCAACTAAATATCTTACAATACAGACTTCTCACACCACACAATACTTCTCTCTCAGTAATAGAAAAAATCACTCATCATCACATACCCAAACCCATATCAGGTCCTCTTGACCTTTATTTATACATTACAAAAGCTCACCGACAGCCTTAGGATGAAGCCTAGGTGTCAAAACCCTAGATACCAAAACTCTAGGTGTCTAAAACCCTAGGTCAAATTGACCCACGTTTTCAGGGCTTCACCAGCATGTCTTTCCTTCCTTCCCATGAGGTTCTCCAAAGCATATACCAATGGATTTTTCCGCTTGCTGAGTTGTCCATGATCCATTTTCCTTGTTGATCTATCTTCCTCAATCTCCTCATCCAATGACTTTCTCTCTTGGGATTTGCTCCATCTTTTCTGCTTCTTTAACTACTTCAACCTGATCTCAGTCAATCTTACTTTCATGTAGTTCATGTTTCACATTTTCTTCTATAATATTTTATTTCTTCCATAACCAAGGGCCAATAGGAATCATCGCACCCTGCTTATGATGCATCCTATGATGACCCTCCTTAATAAGGGATTTTGGAAGAGAAAGCCAATCACTTTTCTCATGAAGATAAGCTCTTTTGGGAACATGAACACATGTTTTTCAGTGGATCATTAAGATGACCAAAATAATGTGTAATAGAATTCCCCCCAAAGTATGAGGTTGGATCTCATGACAACCGAAATACTTTGTAAAATGTGTGTGTTGGAAACAAGGAGCACATCAGTCGGGAACCTGCAAATAATCAAACATCAACATAATAATATACCATTGTCCAAGGTAGGCATTTCCATACTCAGATTACAAAAGGTGAAATGAGTCATGGCCACTAAATATACACTGTGGATCCATTTCAAGGTGAATCGACATAGCCACCCAGAATACACTGTGGATATATTCTCTAAAAAATTCAAATTTGGACTTAGCCATGAGACATACAAAGTGGATCTATGTTTCAATACAAATCATGAATACTTTGTCGCAACCTGGACCAGAATGGGGTGATCCAGGGTCTTCAATTCTGTTGTCCCTAAGTATAAATCTAACCATGTGATTAGAGGTGTTGAAGTCGAACATGGTAGAAACCACTTGATTACCAGTCAATGATGAAAACTGTTAACAAGTGCAAGGAAAATCACCATTGATGTCAATGAATCCCAAGGTACCCCAATACAATCCAACGAATGTGAATAAATGAGTTGAATTCTAACATTTGATGGAATCTCCCAATCAGAGGTCAATGATGTGAACCCACTATTGAAAGTGAAGAAACCTGCCATTGAGGCATGAAATCTCTAAGGTACTGAATGATTTCTAAGTCTTGTTCCCAGATAATGAGTTGAAGTCAACAGGAAAAGACTTGTCATAGGAGGGCCTTGATGTATCCCCCATAAATGACACGAAATGAGTAATAGATTTGAAGTATATTAGAGTATGAAGCGATTTGAAACTGACATAGGGAAGGTCAACATGGTAGAGAATTTACAATCGCAGATGGCTGACTCAATAGGAGGCTTATTAAGGTTAGACTTCTCTTGAACATATGAACGACACGACAAAGGTCTTGGCAGCATTGAATCAAGGAGGACCCAACATATGGACATGCGGATAGTCAAATGAGAGATGAATGGATTTCCCAACTTGGGTTCAAAATATGAAGGGGGGTGTCATGTTCAAGAGCAACTATTACTGCCACTACCACGGATACAGAGACACATTTCTTTCCGAAAATTTCCCCCACCATTTCTAGAGAGTACCTCTTTATTTTCACACAATCTTGAGGAGGATATCATATTCTTATTGATATAAGCTCATCCTTTAGATGAGTCCCTCAGAGTATTTTAACGAACCCTAAGAAGGAATGGTTCGGTCCCATATGGGTCTGTCAATATTTGTTTAACGAGTCGAAAGAGAGAAAACTCAGGGGTTTTTCATGTTTAGAGAGTCTGAAAAACACTTAAAGAGGACTCCATAAGTTCCTTTTTTGTTTTAATCTGATGAGACCAAAAAAGTGATAATCTATCGCCCATCAAATTTTTTCTTCAAATACTTTTATGAGCGTGAAAAGAACAAGGTCTCTTGGTAATCTTTCAATTTTTACGGAGCATAAAAAGTTCTTAAAGGATACTCCATGGGTTTCATTTTTTGTGTTACCATGACGAGTACAAAAAGACGACAAAAGTATACTCGGTTGCATTCTCCTTGATTTACGAGCATGAGAAGGAACAAACCTAAGCTCAGGGTTTTTCCTGAAAAACTCTAAAAGGATCCGTATAGACAACAAATGTATAAAATCAAACCCAAAAAATGTATCCTTGTTCAAATTCCACTCCCAAATTTCTCACCTATGAAAAATCAAACACTTGTAACACCATTAGAAGTCTAGGGTTGAGGTGAAATACATTAAAATAATATAAAAAATGAAATGGAAAAGTGAAAAGTAAATAAATATGAGTAAAAACTATTTTTACCATTTCATTGTTACTCCACCCAAACTTCGTTCCAAAATCCCCCCTTTTACCTCAAACTTCCACTGTGGATTGCGGGAGGCATGGTTGACGATTTGGCAAATGGAATCTGCAGGACAGGTAATATTCACTTCTTTCATCTTTCCATGGTTTTATTTTTTCTTTTCATTGGTTGGAAATGTATTTTTCATATTTTCACCCCGAGGTCATCACAGGCGCCTTGTATCGTGCCCTGCGACGACCCGAGGTCATCACAGGTGACCTTTAAGGTATGGTGCAATGACTCTGCACTGTACGGGATAGCTATCCTGCGATGTGCACAAAACCAATTTTTTATTAAGATGTTTCTGTCAATAAAAAGTTTCTAGGAGAAATATGAACATGCTAATGCCTCTTTTATGTTCCATTTTAGGTTTTCTACAATAAGGATGTTGTAGTGGTGAGAAAGAGAACATGAGGATGAATATTTCTTTATCGGGAATGAACCAGGAACAGTAAATTCCCTCCGACAGTGTGGACTGCTAACATTTTTCAAGATCCAAGGCATGAAGGCCCAATTGAGGTTACTGGAATACTTAGTCCATATGTGGGACGTAGACCAACATGTATTCTATGAGGGGGCTCACATATTGGAGATAGACATCGAGGACATCTATTTCTTGACCGGGTTGTCTCGCCAAGGGACTCGGTTCACACTGACAGGTAGTAGAGGAGGTGGTGAACCTATGAGCCATTACATCAGTGCACATTTTGTGCCAGACGCTGAGAAAAATAGTGGCAAGGTCTCTATCCGAGATGTACGTGACTTACCTCTATGGACTATCCTATACACCATTGCGCATATGGAGGGGAGAGTAGCTCCACATATGATCCTTCAGAGAGACTTCCAGTATGCACTAGAATGCATGGAGCCTCAAGTTTTCAACTGGAGTGATGAGGTTCTTAGAAGCATGAAGAAATAGTTTACCAAGTGTAAGAGAGGTAACTTGAAAAAATTCAGAGACAGATCGATTTTGGTGTCCTTATTCCTAGAAAGGGTTCCACACTTGCGCCTACAGGTAGAGTGGGCCATACCAACCCCACAGGATCCAAGAATGAAGAGGTGGTATGACCTCATGGCTCGACATGTGAATAGTCCTATCGTCAGGTACAATGACGTTTTCTTTGGTTGGTTGAGGTCCCAAATGATTATAATAGATGATTACACAAATTCCGTCTTAGACTTCAGAGGCAACCCAGACTTGGTTCTTCCTAAAGGTTCTCAATGGGTGAACATAGGTAAGAAGTACATTTTGTTTTTATAATGTTTTTGTAATTTTTAAATATGAAATGTTTTTATGTTCTTAATTCGATGACTAATCAAAAATATCTTTGAAAATGCAAATGTGGGACCTTATCTATTGGATTACTGAGAGGGGGGGTGAATCAGTAATAACGTAATTATAATCATTTTTCTTCAAATGTTATATCAATGCAGAATTATTATCCAATAATGAGCAGTAATAAATAAACAATCACACACATGCACAGTACACCAGTGTTTTACGTGGAAACCCAAATCGGGAGAAAACCACAGAATGCTTTTTCTTATATGTCTTGAAGAATTACATTCAGTGGAAGCACAAACTTCCTTTGTTTTCAGCTGCAACTGGAAGGAGGCTCCAACCTCCTAGTTTCTCAGGCTACAACCTGAGGGAAGCTCCAACTCCCCAAATCTCTGGCTAAAACCACAAGGAGGATAAAACCCCCAATGTTCTCTAGCTACAACTAGAAGGTGGCTACAACCACCTATCCTTTCCCCGTCTTGCCACCCTGAAGTAGAAGTAGAATGATGGAACCACTGTCACACTATCACTGTGAGATATACTGCTATAAACCTGTACCAATAAGTCTGAACCATGCATCA
>JZKD02S1679622.1:487675-502223 GCA_000966675.3 Picea glauca | reverse complement strand
AAATGAATGATAATGAGTTATTGTTTTCCACAACAATGTATCTATTATTAAACTTATGTTTTTAAGAAATGAAATATACTGCAACAATCTACAGAGACTCTATTTTATTATGACTCTAATTTTGAATCTAATGGATGAATATTATAATTTCTAGAATTTTTTTAAGTTGACCAAGTTGAAAATGTTGCATATTTTAAGCACGTGTTTTTCTACACCTTGTATCTATCTTAATTTTTACTTAAAAGTAAAATCTAAAAATACCCTTTTGACGAGAACATTTTAACAATTATGAATATAATTTTTCCATGATTTTCCATTGTGTATTTTTAGAGATATGGTTTTTTCATTTCACCGAATTATAATCTCACCTAAAAATATTATGCAGAGATTTTTTTATAAAATTAAATAAAATTAGATAAAAGCAATGAAAATGAAAACAAATTATACCCAATGAAAGTAGATTCAATTTTAAAAATGTTGGTATCAATTCTCAAACTAAATTCTGAGTATTTGTAGGAGTCCGCTACCTCCAAAGATGAAGTAAGATGGAGAGAATTTGCAGTTTACTGCAAACACTCTCATTTAAGGTTTTCGGTCAAAATATTCTTTCGGCCGAAATCTAGTTTTTAACGAAATCCGTTAAAAATAAACGTTTCGACCGAAAAGTATTTCGGCCAAAATATTCTTACCACGGGAAAATAATTCATCCAAAAAACATTGTACACGAATTTTGAGGGCGCCGTTAAATTTGACGTGAAAATTTTCGGCCGAAAAAAGGTTTCGGCCGAAAAAATTCCTTTTCGGCCGAAAAATTGCCCCTAGAAATTTTGGAGACCCGATTGTCACGAAAGTGTTACCCAGCTTCATGATTTTACCCAAAATTGAGTATACAATAAGGGCATTGTTGAATCTTTTTTCTTTATAGACTGGGATTGGGGCTCTCGTGGACCATAAAAATAAATAAGTACAAGAATTAGGAACTTTGAAAGAAGTGTGTGAGGATAGAGAGGAAGACATGAAAAGAAGAATTTGGAAGCTAAGAGTGTTTGGTTACAGTTTTCTATTGAAAGAAGATATAAGTGGATTGATAAAGAAGAGAAGATGACAGCATAGACTTAAACTGGATTGATAAACAAAACAAAATGGCAGTATAAAATTACTATGAAGTTGATGCATTTTTGTTGCTGTCGTCAATGGGCATTGTAGTCCTATTGACCAGTTGTTTCCCTTCCTGGATGAGGTTGTCCATTCTCTCTTGGAACCATTCTTCGATGTAGATTTTCATGGGGGCTGTGTTGGTTTCATCCCAGATTTCTATATCATAAAGGTCATTTTCTAATTTCCTTAGATCCATTGAAATACTATGCAGATTCTGTTCAATTTCTTCATTGTGTGAGGCATAGTCCAGTACCCAGTGCTCGTGCTCATCTAGACAATGCTCAAGTATGTTGTAAATTTTTTTGAAAGACAAACCCTTTAAAATATCAACTTGTTCCTTGAAGGATTCTTTGGTGAATGACAAGGATTTGAGAATTAAGTTAGGATCTTGAACCTCGTTAGTAGTTTTGGATAAGTCCAGCGGGAGAAGGTTTGTGAATAAATCTTCCTTTTCTAATATGACTTGTTTGCATGACTTGACAATGACCTACAAGTTGTCAACTTTATTTTTCCAGCGTTCTTTTACTTTTTTGGTGCGCTTTGGTGAGGGGAGTTTCTCCTGTCTTCTTTTCAATTTCGATGTGTTGTTGACATATTTGGCAAAAGGGGCCAGTACGTGATCACAGAAAATCCGTTCATTTTTTAAATTCCTCTCCAATTGTTCCAATAGATCATTGGCCTTCTTTCCAAAGGAAACTAAATTTTGTGATGTTTCCCAGGCTTCAGTAACTACCTGCATTCTTTTGTTGATGTTATTCTCTACAAGGGATCTAGAGAATGTAAGGAGGGTAGAGGATACTTTCATCTTTACTGCAGTGGTAGCAGGCATGATTTTTTCCAAAGGACTGGCAAATCCTGGAGTTGCAAGGAAAGCCTTCTCAAATGTGTTGAGGCGTTGTTTGATATTGGCATTTTTTGTCTCAACTCCTCCAATGGAATCACGAATAACGTCACTGGTTCCCTGGTAAAATTTGTAGATTTCGGACGACGACATTTCGCTAAAGTTAATCTCTACACGAGATTTAACTTTCCTGTTTGTTACATCTCTCTTTTCAATGACCAGACTTTTAGATTGGCTATCAAAAATAGCACTCTGTATTACGAAGGATTCATCTATGTCAAAAAAGTCGGTGTCCGATATTTCCACCACGAACGACCCAATTTTCTACATGTGCTCAGCTTCAATTTCAAGTTGCAGTTTTCCACTTTCAATTTGGGGTTCCTCTGTCTGCCCTGCATTGTTTTTCTCTTCTTTGTCATTGGAATTTTGTGATAACTATCAATATTTATGTGAGGAGAGTTCTTATCTCCTCCTCCTTTCAAATATTTATGGGTTTCTTTCTTACTGGGGTGGACCATCGAAGCGATGCTCCATGATGTCGTTCTCTTGGGAGTGCTGGAAGGGGACTAGGTAATCTTCTCACCGGATACTTTTCCATTTTGTTTTTACAATTCAGTGGTTCTTTTCAATCTCTCTACGTCGCAATCGGCAAAAGAAGGATAGTTTTCAACACTATTCCTGTCTTGGGTCAGGTGTGTATGGATAAAAGAGGTGTTAAAGAAAACACCTAGTAAATGTTCTCGAAAAATTCCATTAGGGTCGAACCCTTTTATCCTTTCAGTGTACGTTAGGTTCAATTTCTTGAAATGGGTGGCAAACTCATGAGTCTTGTTGATGTTTCTGCACACAAAGTCTCCGACTTTCCAGGGTAGAGGAATGAACTGTTTTTTTTTTTTCATGTCATGGAAAAGATGCAACCAGTGGTTGTATTGTCTTGCTATTTCTGCAACAAACATCTTGTCCATGGTGTGGCAAGGAACGAAGGAATGATTTTCCTTAGAGACAAAGACCATGAGGAAACTGTGATTTTCCTCTTGCTCAAGTGTGCCCTTCCTATTCAAAAACTTGGTTTCCTAGCCAAACATCCACGGAGCATCCTTGCCTAATAGTAAATATTTGAAAACTGAGACAAAGCCATTAAAAAAATCATAAAAACAATAGGAATCCTTGTGTCTCCACAGGGCCTCGTGCCAAAATGTTAATGGGTTGAATCCATAGTTTATTTTATTGGAAAGAGAAAGTTTTGGAAACGGAAAACAATACACAATTGAGAAAATCAAGTAGGATGACATATAAAATTTATTTGTTTTTTTGAATCATGACAACTGGGAGGAGATATCAATCAAAATTAGCTTCCCCCAATCGAAAATGTATTGTTCCTTGAATGTGAAATACAAAATATAAATAATTATATGGGAAATGCTTGTTTTGTATGCCTATCTCGTTATTCTTGTAACCAACCGAGTAATTTCCCACCATGGATTTCTAAAGGAACTTACCTGTAGCCTTGTGATATCTTCAGGAACTGTTGTCGGGTCTTCAAGGAAGTCCGCTAAGATTTCCAACCCGTTATGATGTTTTTCTAGAAACTATTTGCAGTCTTGTCCTCTAAACGTTAATGTTGGGTTTGACAATTTTAACATCTCGCGGAAGAGTCGAGGTGACAAAGAAACAAGAGAATGGTCACGCAGTGGAATAATTCTTTGGTCTGGAATATATTTTTCAGCGCACCAGGAGACCACCTCCTTAGAGTCAAAAACCTCAAGAATGCAGCCTGCACAAGCGATTCCAAAGGTCCAAATCACTTAATTTTGGGTGGAATGAGATGAATAGTAAAAGTATGCTCTGGACCACTAAAATCTCCGGTCCTCTGATGAGAACATATTTATTGTATCTCCACAAAACTGTTGTCGACTTGGGGCCATAAGTCTACAAGAACATTTATTTGTTCCAACCAATGAATGAATTGAAAAGTTGGAAGGGATAATATAAGCCTACGCAAATTTTTGTCAAAAGCGTGTGAATGTGATATGTCCTTGAGACTTTCGTTGATTAATGACAATTTGGATGGTTGTTGCATGATGTGTTGTTAACATTAAACAATACTAATTGCATACATAGAAATGCCAACACGTTGGATATTGCAATGAGCGATTACGCATTGTAGATTTCTTGAGCGGCCCAACATGAGGATGCGTGTTGGAGATGAACAATTGAAAGGGAAAAAATAACTCTCTGCACATCTTGGTTTAATGCATAATAATGGGAGATCTCCTCATAGTTTTTGGCCATTAATGAAAATGTTGACGGTTCTTGCATGGTTAGCTATTAGCATGAAAGTTTTCTAATTGCATAGTAAGAAAGTACGAAGGTCATGGGCAGGGGAAAAAAGACAGCTACAAAATAGGGTTGCAACGTACAAGCATTGAGGGTGAGGGCGCGAGGGTCATATTGTATGTCTCAGAACTTTTTGATTGCAATACACATAACAACAAAGAAGATATGGTAAGACATCCAGAAGCACAGGAAGCTAGTGGAGATGGAAGGGAATGAGAGATACTTTGAAACATTTGTGAGCAATGGTAGAGTGACCGCACTGGAATTGTAGATTTCATGAACCCGACAACAGGAGAATCCAAAACAGGGTGAGAAGGTGTCTTCAAAGGAGGTGAGGCCCAAACCTTCTAATTGTATCACTCTGAACATTTGAATGCATAGTCTATAACATGGAAGAGTGCAATCCCAACTATTTCGTACCTCTATGTCTAGTTGTCAGTACTAAGAGATAATTTAGTCTTCAAAATAAATTTTTAGATATTGTTACATAGTTCATAGAGACTAGCATCCGTAAACAATGGCAATCTCCAGCCCGCGAGTCCTGCATTCTGTGTATCAATTTGTATATCGTGGAACTATGAGCGCTATTTGGAGGACACGAAACAGTGGAAGTGCAATGTTGAGTCAGCCACTCTGCAAGTTCTCTTGTCAATTTGTATATCATGGAATTGTGGGTGCTATTTATAGGCCACAGAACAATGGAGGTCCAAGGTTTGAGCCCACCCGCCCAAGAACCTGCAATCCAAAATGTCGCTAGATATCGAATGCGTAATTTGTACATGCTCTATAAAATATCATGGGAATTAGTACATGCTCTATAAGATATCATGTCCATACTTTATAGTTCCATAATACATGGGAAGAAACAAAAGGAAAAAGAACGGAGTAGTTAGCAGTGGAATTGTATATCACGAAAATTTAGAGTGGAAGATGTATATAACGGAGAAACATATTGAAAGCATCGAAAGAAACAATGCTTGGTCGGATTCATTGTTTTATTATATAGATGGAGATAAACATATTCCAACCCTCCAACACTGGAGCTGCATATTTCGTGAACCAGGAAACATGAGGATCCAAAATAGGCTGAGAAAGTGTCTGCAAGGGAAAAGAGGCCCAAATCTTCTAATTGTATCGCACTGAACATTAGAATGCATAATTTGTAACATGGAAGAGTGGGCAATGTCAGAATCTGGTAGTGAATTTGTATATTGCAGAGAGTGCAATACCAGTTGATTCGTACCTCTGTGTCCAGTTGTCACTACTAAGAGCTATTTTAGTATTCAAAACAATTTTTTAGATACTGTTATACAGGGAAAAAAGTAAAACTAAAATAATTTTTTAGACACTGTTAGATACTTCATAGGGATTAGCATCCATAAACAATGGCAATCTCCACCCTGCTAGTCCTTCACTCTATGTGTCAATTTCTATATCACGGAACTGGGAGCGTTGTTTAGAGGACACATAACAATATAAGTGCAATGTTGATTTATCCAGTCCATAGGTGCGCTTGTTAATTTGTATATCGCGGAACTCAGTGTGCTATTTGTAGGGAACATAACAATGGAGGGCCAATTTTGAGCCCAGCCGAGAACTCGCAATCCAAAATGTCGCTAGGTATGGAATGCGGAATTTGTACATGTTCTACAAAATATCATGTCCATATTTTATAGTCCCATAATACATAGGAAGAAAATACGAGAAAAAGGACGGAGAAGTTTGCAGTGGAATTCTAGATAATACACGGGAAGAAGAGAAGGGAAAAAGAACCGAGTATTTCACAGAGGAGCATCTAGTGTTTGATTATTAATGCATATTATTGTGAATCCCTACTGAGTTCTCACCAGTTAACGCATAAAGTGCAGATCACAGAAGTATCTTTCGTACCACCATGTCCACTTGCCACTAGTAAGAGCATGGCTGATGTATATCAGGAAGGATGTGAAGTTGTTGGGATGGAAAGAAGCAATAGATACTTTGAAAAAACTTAATGTATACAAGGAACCCACGATGAAATTGTAGATCACGGATGTTTTGAGTGCAAGATGTATATAGTAGAACGATAAGCAACTTGTTTCAAAAGTGCCATCCCTGTAGTAACGAGCATAAAATTGGCTAAGTATGAAAAGGAATAGTGGTCAGTCGGATCCATCGTGCAACGATATAGATGAAGATGTTAAGGAATGAATTGCAGATCACAGAAGTATCTTTCGTACCACTATGTCCAATTTTCATTGGTAAGACCATTGTTGATGTATGTTAGGAAGGATGCGAAGTTGCTAGGGATGGAAATCATCAAAATATACTTTGAATGAAGTTAATGTATACGAGGAACTTGTGGTAGAATTGTAGATCACATATGTTTTCAGTGCAAGATGTATATAGTGGAATGATAAGCAGCTGGGCTCACAAGCACTGGCCCCATAGCGACAGGCATAAAATTGGCTAAGTATGGAATGGAACAATGGTTGGTCAGATCTGTCTTGCGAGGATATAGATGGAGATGAAGAAATTTCAGCCTGCTGCACATAGAAAGATGACTAAGTATAAAACCAGAAATCCATAATGGACAGGAAAAGAAAAATGGGAAAAGTGATAAGTATCTGAGAGTCGGGAAAACCTTTTTTTTGTTTATTAATGGAAATGTTTTTGAAGCTATGATGGCTTCTCACTAGTAAAATAATTAAGTGCACATCACTGAAGTTCTTTTCTTGGAACATGTATATGACAAAACAGGGGACATAGGTGTTGGATATCGCAAACCCGGGGCCTGGTGTCCAGATAACCGGATAAGTATTGGCCAAGACGAAGTTTTGATATCTATTTCAATGGTCTTCATACTAGTATCTATCAATGGAGAAAGTTTTCGTATTTATCTGAATAGTATTCATACTAATATATATTAATGGATTGTTTCTGTTTCAAATGCAAATGATCTCCCAATTTGCAAGATGCTCTTCGGCTCGCAAATTTTGTTGAAACAAAAAAAAAATTGACTGCAAGATGTACATAGCGCAACAAGAAACATGAATTTGCATTGTGGTCTCAACGAGATAAATTCCTTATCATCTATTCATATTGTATTCATTGCAATGACATCAACGAACGACGGCTCTCCATAAACATCTATCTGAATTAAATTAAAGGAAATCAAAATTTGTTGTGACATTAAGTAATTAAAGCATAAATTGCAAACTACGAAAGTTCCTAGGATGCAAGATGTATATGATGGAACAATGGACATATTTGTTTAATACCGCAAACCCAAACATAACTGCCTAAGCTTTGTCGAATAAGAATTTTTCTATATTTTTTCCAATAGTATGGATATTAGTATATATGCAAGGATATTATCAAATCGAAGAAGCTGAAATATATCCAACATACTTGACAGGAACATTGTAACACCCTGTTTCCCCCAGTCTGTAAAAATAACTATGTTGGCCAAGAACTATGGAAAACTCAAAGATGTGAATGTTTGATTTGACGGACCTTTGCATAAAAGGTCGATGAATGTAAATTATATAATGAATATGTGTTGCATGACTGTTGAGAAGGGGATGTGCTAAAAGAGACCACGATGGCTAATGAGAGGTGGTGGAAGGGACCTGGAATGGTTGTGTTAAATTCCACCAAGCCAGTACCATACTGGTTTATACTTGTTCACAAACCAAAGAAGCTCTTTGATCTTGGAATGGATTTCCCATCAGATTCGTATGTGGGGAGGATCCTCAAGATTTAATGAGGGGATGGGGGTGAATGGCCCATCCGTAACAACCCTCACACCTGACCACAGACGACGAAATTCGTGCCACCCACAACCTTGCAGATAGAAATTGGCAAGAGAGGAAATGTGGTGGGAGAGAGAGAGAGCAGTGTGTGCGACGGGGATTGTGAAAGAAACTGGAGAAACCATGGAAATGAAAGGAGTTATGAATACCAAGAGAAGGAGAGTAACCTTCATCCTGGATTATTTTCCTGTATTAGGAGAAGGAGAGTAACCTTCATTCTTGACTTCCGTTGAGCTGGAAGTAGGAGATTGAACCTCACAGCATCGTGCTCTAGCTTGGGGGTGGCTAGTGGTAAATCCATTTGGAGTCACTAAGCCTATGGTTGGGTGGAAAAAAACACCCCTCTCAATAGTTGCATCATGCTTGGTAGATCTGATAAGTGTTTTATACCTTTTATTTCAAACTAAATGTCATGAATACATGCTTATGTTTATATGTCCATAAAATTTATGTGTAGAATGATTGCCTGGTGTGTTAGAATGGAAAAAATGGATGCATGTGTATTCTTACATGCCATTCTTGGCTTTTGTATTAAGGATTAAGTTTGGGGCATGAGTTCGCTCCACTGAGAATCATCTTGATTTCTTAACTCTCATAATGTTTCGGGAAGTCTCCTTGAAAGTATTCTTTCTCGGAGATTACCCCATAAACCTTGGAACCGTCTGAAGGTTCATGCGATTCAGGTCTGGGAACCTTATGCAAGGAAGGGTAGCTCTCTAAGGTCTCAGATTTGTGGGAGTTTGAAGCCCCAAGAAGTTGAATTTCATGACTCAAGCTTAGAAGGGATAGTGAGCCCAATTATAATAGAGAGAATACCCTATCATTTGGTAGATGAATGGTTGGGATCCTTTTGGGAATACCCCTGATCTATCAAGACCGAAGGATCTAGAGAAGGTGTGCAGGAATTAACACCTCGACCCTTTCAACCTTCACAAGTAACGATGGGATCCAGGATCGCAGATCCAAGGATCTGACGAAGCCCTAATGACCATCGATCTTAACCTTTAAATAGGAAGGAGAGTAGTATTTCTTCAACTCGCGACTTGGGTGTTCAAAGGTGGGAATGCATGAACTCATGATTCATGAGATCGCGACGTAATTGTGTCCATTGGATCCAAGCCACAGGAGAACCGTCAAATCAGAACTTTCGTGGTTATCACCTATCGGGGTTTGAAACTTGAGGGAGTCTCTTTTTGATTGTAAAAGTCATGAAGTGTTGAGCGCCGAGGGGTTGTGCAAACATGTGACCCATTCATAAGTGGGGACCACGTGGTTGATAGGTGGCGTAACAACAAGCACTCGAAGAAAGGTGGGAATGGGTAACAGGTGATGGACACATGTTGCCTGGGAAGGAGTCAACCCATTGTTGACTTATCGTATCTCAGGAACTCATGAAGCAAGAGCATGAGAGCTCAACACTCCAACTCACGAAGTTGCAAGATGTGAGTAGCACTAGTATTTATCCTAGGAAGTGGGTTACCAGTGGTGGACACGTGTCACATCGAGAAAGAGTCAACCCACTATTGATTTATTATGGCTCAGGGTTTCGCAGGATGAAGAAGTTGCACCTTGATCACTAAGGCCATGAAATGTCGAGAGCCAAGGGCTCGTACAACGAGCGGCGATGACATAGCTCATGAGCAGAGTATAGGGGGGTTGACAAGTGGCTTGTGCGCATAGCCTTGGCAGAGTCCATGCAACTTTGACCTCTCGCATCTTGGGGAATCACGAAGGAGGATCACGAGAGCTCAACACCTCAACTGGCGAGGTTGCAAGTGGTGCTAGTGTTTGGCTTAGCCTATAGTTACATGTAGAAGGCACTAGTGGGAAGGGAGCCATACCCGTATAGTATCTCGGGTATTGGTGTTTGGAGAAAAGGGAGTTGAGAGTCTTGATTCTCGACTCGTGAGTTGCAAAAGGCGCTTGTGTTAAGTCCATATTGCGGTCATTTGGGGGAGGATAAGGGAAGAAAGGGTCTGGGCTAGGACCCATAGAAGTCTTGAGGATTTTGTTCCTCAAAGAAAAAGATAAAAAATCTAAGTTGTTGTAGTGGGTGTGTGACAAACATTACGTCAACAGTTCATCTTCCTTATTGTAACTCATAAATTCATTCTAATTACGGAACCCGAAGAATGAGAGCAAAACGGGTCCTCCAATTTCTTTATTTAAATATAGAATCGATGCCACACAAGTATTGCCTATGAAAAAGTATTTTTAAATGTAAAATGTAAAGAAAGAATAGACTAGGTTTTATTTAGATTGAAGTAGTGAGCATCAAAAATAAAATATTTTCCTTCATGTTTAAAGACACAGGGGAAGAATGTACAAAATACAATTAAAAAAAATACCATAAATTGGAAACTATTATTAAGAAATAAACTTAAATTATTCTATATTCAAATAAGATGTGTTACAAAATACAACTGAGGCTATTTGCGACAACGATTGCAATTTTGCCCACTGTTGACCAATTAAAGATATGTACATTAATGAAGCTTCTTCACACTTTTCTTGACGTTCAAACTCTTTATTCGTAAAAAATGAGTTGAATATAAATATTGGGTTTTGTACTTAATGAGTGCTACAAAGTACATCTATCACAGTTTTTTGAATACCTTGTTTCTTCCAAATATGGCCTGCTTGCAATGGTTTCTTATTCAACATTCCATTCTTTGTCAAGTATTAACTTCCCTCTGTCATCCAAAAGTTGGGTTTTAAGTATATGCATGGAGTCATTTTATGTCACAACATTTAAGGCAGGGGAAAAAAATTCAAGTATATAGTGACTGGTATTCTCCCTGTATTCGATCGTCTGTTTGGTTGAGAAGCTTGCCTGAGTATTTGTATGCGGAACTTCCTTACTTTATTATAGTAAATTGGAAGAAACTTCCAACCGAGATGAAAAATTAAAATCTGTTGAGGTACATAAATTCTTCGGGTAGCTGAGGTGTGGCAAGTGCATCAAATGTTGCAGAATGCACCACCACAAATTTGGCAAGTGTATCAAATGTTGCAGATGGCATAAGAATATATCATTCCTCATAGTGGGGGAGGTATGGCAGCACCACATTTGTGAACTATGTTGAAGCTTTTAAGAAAACTAAAACTATAGAAAAAAAAAACAAAAAAAAACACTATTTTCGCAAATTCAAAATGCAAGCAAAAATAAATTACCAGATCCCATCATATTCACCTGTCTATTCATTTTAATGGGAAATTTCCTCTATCTTTTTAGTTATTAAAACCCATCATTTCTAAATGCACAATATTAAAGAGGGACATGACGTCAAGCCCTCTGTGGGTGACACGTTCGTGAACTATGCCGAAGCTTTTAAGAAAACTAAAACTGGAGAAGCTAAAAAAAGTAATAATAATAAAAAATTCACAAATTCAATAATAATGCTCCGTGCATGATTTATATATCTACTTTATAAAATAACATATATCCTATGTTTAATTTATGTTATTCAGGAAACCTATAATTTGATAAATTTCAATGTCTTTTGTCCAGGAGTCCTTCCTTTAAAGAAAACTAATTCAGAAATGCTAATGTATACACCATAGTTCGATACCACCTATCTGCCAAGCCAAGTCTATAAAACTGGCTAATCATGCAACCGAACAACGTTCGGTCAGAATGATCACGGAACTCTCTGTGCTATTTGGAGGGCATGGAACAACAGAAGCCCAATTTTTAGCTCGCCACCCCGAGAACCCGCGATTAGTAACTTATGTTGTCCAGGAAACCTATAAATTCATAAATTGCATTATTTTCTGTCCAAGAGGATTTTTTTAAAGAAAACTAATTTGGGAAAGCTAATGTATACACCACACACAACCTGTCACAGTATGCAACTGAATTGCAGTCACTTGGAATGACCACAAAAGCGTGAGAAAATAGATTCAAATGCAGTATACAACATGAAATTAAAATGGAGAGAACAACTATATCTCCCACATAGCAAAAGACAATTTCATAACTATGAAACCGTAGTAACAAATAATCCATGGAAAAAGCATCGACATCTATGAGATATATTTTGAGCTCGAAAAACCTTACTTTAAAGTGTAACAGATGAAATTGACATCGTCTGCAATTCTTTACTCTGTTATTTTATCTTAATAAGCCCAATTTTCAGCCCGCCACCCCCAGAAACCATGCTAATTAACCTATGTTGTCCAAGAAACCTATAATTTCATAAATTGCATTCTCTTATATCCAGGAGGCCTTATTTTAAAGAAAACTAATTCGGCAAAGCTAATGTATACACCAAACATGACCTATCATAGCTCGATCGAACCTATTCACGAAGCCGTGTTCATAAAACTATCTAAGTATGAAACCAAATGAGAGTCACTCAGAATCACCACAGAAATGCAGCAAAACAGAGTCAAACACAGTTTACAACATGAAAGTAAAAGGAAAAGAAAAACTATATCTCCCACATAGCAAAAGGCACTCTGATAACTATGAAACCATAGTAACACAGAATCCATGGAAAACACATCGACAACTGTGAAATATATTTTGAGGCTGACCAACTCTATTTCAATGCGTAGTAGATGCAATTTACAAAGATCCAACCGTAGATACAACATCCCAACATTGCAAACCCTGGGCAAACAAGAAAAATAACCAAATAAGAACCCAGCCAAGAAGCACCAAAACCCCAAGTGCAGGCACAGGGCTAGAACCGTGCAAAGTCGAATCAAGCAACAATAAGCAACATACAACGAAGAAAGGAACAAGAAACAATCAACCCCCCAAGAATGAGATTCTTCCAATCGCAACTGCAGAAACCCAAACGTGCAAACTGCAACAACACGAACAAGAAAGAAAAAACAACAAGAACATGCAAATAAGAAATCAGTGCCATGAAGAAAACAAGCATGGACCAATGAACCGACAATGTTGTTGGAGCATATAAATTTTAAAAATGGAAGAAAATGTCTTGTAACTAGCATGTTAATTAAACATTCAACACTACCAAGCCTATTACGTAAACATTTAAGTCTGTCAGAAATGCACTCTAAACATTTAAGAAAAAAATTTAATGTGGCAGGTCTCTAACGTATCCTAAATAAATTCATATATTTTTTGTAACAATAGTTCGAACACCAGAGAATATATTGCAAAGGCAAAATTTGGATATGCCACCATATCAAACATTGCCATAAATTTACCTAGCATAAAATGCTAAACCAAACATTCGAATTAATTGTCGCATTAATCCACCTTCGACGAATGCATAACAAAATTTATGATTAAAAAAATACCATATACTACCAAATACTTTGGAAATGTAAACATATTTTACATTAGGAATAGCAAAGGCGGCAATAAAACCTCCAATCCTTCTTCCAATCAGATCTTGACAAACATCATAATTTTTATTATATAAAAATCGATGTTTTAACTTTCCTTGTTCCAACAATAGACAATTAGGAAAATATTTCTGGTCAAGGCACAAGCTAATGCCAGGTCAAGGATTTATCGAACGTTATAGTCCCTCTATGCATACAACAGGGACTAATAATAAGATGAATTATGAATTCTTTAATAAAATCCAAAATTTGTGATAAATTCACTCATACACATGCTATTATCCAAAATTTGAGATATATTCACTTGTACAAATGCTACTATCTTTGACTCTACACTATTTAAAATGTTTATCAAATTTAAAAGTTTCATTGAAATGAAATTAACTCCATCGAATTTGAATGGCATTAACTCCATATATATTTTTTCCTCGAAAAAAGAGTTTGTCCTTATATTGCCCAATATAAATTATAAATCTACACAAATTTAACTTCCGCTTATAATTGATTAATGCTTATAATTAAATCTATAAAAATTTAACTTCCTCTTATAATTGATTAATGGCTTAAATATTTTGAAGTTATAATTATATTTTGAGTTACTCCTAATTGCATTCATTCCATTTCCATTTAAGAGTTTTTCTGATTTTATCCACTCTGATTTGAATTTAGCTTTCATATAAATCTATAAAAATTTAACTTCCTCTTATAATTGATTAATGGCTTCAATATTTTAAAGTTATAATTATATTTTGAGTTACTCCTAATTGCATTCATTCCATTTCCATTTAAGAGTTTTCGTGATTTTATCCACTCTGATTTGAATTTAGCTTTCATTATTTTCTTGCTAGCTTTCTCTATATCACATAGATAGAGGAAGAATTTCAATTTTTTTGGGAAATTGAATCATTCATTTTATGTCACCCAAGTTATGTTATTTTTCCGGTTGGTCCTCCACATTCCATCATAGAAAATTTATAAACATTGTCTTGTGTCTTCCACACATCTTCTTCTTTGATACTCCCTTGATGATAAGTTGATTTGACATCTAGTTTGGTGAAGAATCCAATGGCTTGTTGCATCTGGTCTAACAAGA
>JZKD02S1679622.1:435527-449115 GCA_000966675.3 Picea glauca | reverse complement strand
TCTCAAGTGTTGTTCATGTTCTTCCTCTGTCTTGGAATACACCAAGATATCGTCCAAGAAGACTATGACAAACTTGTCTAGATAATTTCTGAACACTCCATTCATTAAGCACATGTAGACAGCAGGCATGTTGGACAGTCCAAACGGCACCACAGTGAACTCATAATGACCGTACCTTTTTATGAAGGCAGTCTTGCTGATGTCTTCATCTTTTATCCTCACTTGATGATATCCAGATCGAAGATCTATTTTCAAAAATACTTTTGCATCCTTTAACTGATCAAGAAGATCATCAATCCTTGGCAGAGGATATTTGTTTTTGATAGTGACTTTATTCAACTGCCGAAAGTCAATGCACAGCCTCATCGTCCCATCTTTCTTCTTCACGAATAGGACTGGGGCTCCCCATGGTGACACGCTGGGACAAATGTAGACTTTCTTTAATAGCTCTTCGAGCTACAGTTGCAACTCTTTCATCTCTGGTGTGCTCATCCTATAAGGAGCTTTCAAAACTGGAGCTGCTCCAGGCATCAGATTTATAGAAAAATCGATGTCCCTCTTCGGAGGTAGTCCAGGCACCTCCTGAAACATGTCCTCAAACTCTTTGAGTACTCTGTGGTCTTCCAGATTCGAGACCACATTTTGGAATACTTCTTCCACCCAGGCTGCAAATAATTGACAGCCTTTCCGGTAACATTTCTTCAGCTGCATAGCTCAGATTTCCCTCACAGCCATGGCTCTGGGAATTCCTTGGACTGTTACCCGATTTCCCTCTTCGTTCAAAATGTGAATCTCTTGTTTTGACAATCCAGAAGGGAATGGTGTTGGTCCAACCAGTCCATCCCAATTAAGAAATCATATGATCCTAAAGGAAGAATGTTCAATTCAGCCTTAGTGCTCATTCCTTTCATGTCCACTAAACAAGACTTAACCAATTCAGTGACCTTCCTCTTGGTCCCTGTGGCTAACTACACTAACCAAGACTTCTCATGTTTTCTCTTTGTTAGATGCAAACTTTCCACCACTCTAGGATCTACATAAATATGGCTAGCCCCTGAATCAATTAAAATAACAAGTGGTCGGTTGTTGATCATATCTTCCACTTCAATCATATGTGATTGAAATTTTGCTTGCTTGTTGTCCAGGGCTGCGTAGATCCTCGGCATTCTGCTGCCCATATCCTCCACTGTTTCATCTTGCTGAACAGTATGGACAGTTCTTGCTTTGTCTTTCCTATGGGGGAAATCTCTATACCTATGATTACCTTTACAGCCCCAACACTCCATGGGTGGAGGCCTTGGCATCTGCTCACTCCCTTCAACTTTCCTGGGCTCTTTAAAAGATAACTATCCCCAAGGACTGTTTCCAAAAAAGGAAGGATTGCTTCCCATCTACCTATGTTCTTTCTTAAACCTCTTCTGGTCATTCCAAGCCTTTCGAAAGGTAGGCTTTTCTCTTTGTTGTTCGTATAGGCATTTCACCCTTCTTATGGTTTCTTCCATGGTCTTAGGATCATCGTATTGAATCTTGTCACCAATGGAAGGTGGAAGTCCACTCAGATACCTATGAATTTTAACAGCCTCGTCTTTGAGAAATGGAACATACTTCAGCAGTTTCAGAAAACTTCGTTCATACTCATCAATGGTCATACTGCCCAACTTGAGCTCAAAGAACTCCTTCATCTTTCTGTCATAGTATCTTTTAGTCAAGTATTTCTTCTCAAAATACCTCTTAAACTCCTTCCATGTCACCTCTTTCTCTCTGATGTGCTGCACCTGCACAAACTGATCCCACCACATGGACGCTTTTCCTTTCAGCTGGTACATTGCAATTCTTCCCTCTACATGGGCAGAATAATTCTACAGCTGGAAGTATTTATTCATGCCCAAAAACCATGTCTCGGCATATTCCTCCTTCTTATGTTCTCCATCGAATGTTGGAGGCTTAATTTTGTTCATCTCTCCTTTCAATTCCTCCCTTCCAGATTTTCGATGTTTTCTGGTAGGTGATGGGCTTGAACTACTTTGTGTCTCCCTGTTCGAATGTTTTTGGGAGAAACTGTGACGTCGGCTACCACTCCTCGATCTACTTCTTCTCCCATGGTCTCTGCAACTCTCTTTTGTACTTGAGTCTCTTCCCTTCTCAAGTTTCTTCTCTATTCTTTCCAGACTCTGCAAAAATTTTAAGTTTAATTTCCCTTGTCGATCCTTGACTTTCATGAGCTTTCAGCTATCAGCTCGACGCTCCTTGGCCTCTCTTTGCAATCCTTCAAGGATTTTCATTATATGTTCTTCCTTATCCATCTCCTTTCCATGCCCATTAGAGTTCGATCCTTCAACCCATAGGTTAACATCCTTTCCTTCCCGTTCGTCTTCCATTTGAGGGGTAATTTGCACTCTTCCCCACTCCATACTCGGCGTTGATTAACTGGAGTTTTGGCCTCTGTTGTATTTTGAACATGCACTGTGCAATCCAATTCAAAATTGTCAGGCCATTAAACTTCATGAATAATCCACAACGTTTATAACTAAAACGAACAAGAACGAAAGACATTTCAACTTCACAAGTTTTCTGAGCTCTGTCTGGCTATGTGTTTTTGGGGTTTCTTGAAATTTTCCTATTTCCCTATAGGGAAATTTTTCCTCCCACAGGAAACTCTTCGAGGTCTCCCTTCCTTCTATCGAGGTTACCTCTATCGGGGTTTTGAAACCAACATTGTTCTGGTGAGTTGAATCCTCGATTCTCGATTTGCGATCGGCTTCCTTCACGCACGAGCCCTCCTGAGCTTAGCTCTTGTTGCATATGACCACGTCTTCGCGACCGTGGCCTTACCTTCCTATCGGGATTTCAGTCCTCAAAACCCGATGCACCCCTTTGTGTGCTAGCCCTCCTGGTTAGGCCTTGGTCCACGTGACCGATACTATATGACTTGTTCAACCATGTGGTTTGCATGAGTTTTCCATAGTCTTGGTCACCTCAGACATATAATAGAAACTTACTAAGTCGGACAATGATGCACTAAAGGACATTCAAAGAAAGTTTAGCTTTAAGCCTTGTTTAGAAGGATAATTAATTAGCGTTGATCTTTAATTAAATTTGAAAACCTAAATTACTTAATTCAGAATTAAAAGGTTTAAAGGTTAAGTTAATCACGTCGCAATATCGGGATTCGCGGTTTTATAAAATCAAATAATCTTGTCAACGTGTTTCCCAATTTCCCGATACATTTAATCTTTAAGTAAAGTTTGGAATTAATTTAATCACCTCTAAGAATTTTTAAGAGTTAAATAATTACATCGCGATATCGGAATTCATGGTTTTATGAGAAGTATGTTTCATGTCATCAGATTTCTCGAAATCCCAATTTTCCGATGCGCCTTTTTTGCCTTAACCCTTCGCGGTTAAGACCAGGTCCATGTGACCTCTACCCCGTGACCGTACTCCAAGCTCTCATTGGGGTTTTGGGGTTCGGAGTTTCAAAGTGTATGAATCACTTGTCACCCGGGTTCCCGAATTCCTGATGAAATTCAAACACCGATGGACTTACTCCTTGTCGGGACTTTCCCCGATGGAAGATCTCTGCCACGTGTCCCCTAATATGAACGGTCCCAATTTCCTCCGGGGTTCGGGACTTGAAAGGTCTCGATTTCCTTGTCCTTAGGAACTCCGATATGCTGATTCCTGACTCTTCCCAGGCTGCTGACACCTGTCCTCAAAATGAACGGTCCAGATCTTGTCACGAAATCGCGGATCGCAATTCTGTGTGACAAGATTTCTAAGTGCTCGAGAACTCCGATTCTCCGATTTCCGACTCTCTCCAGGATTCTAACACGTGTCCTCCTTGGGATCCTACGGCTATGATCCCTCCACCGTTTCGGGACTTCTCCTCTACCCATGAGGACTTAAACCCTGTGCAACTTCTGTCAACTCGAACGGTTGACGGGTAATCCCACAGTGATCTTACGACTCACGATCCTCTCGAGTTTAAACTCCTATACACTCTGGGTCATACCAGGGTCCGAAATTGGTCCTCCAAACACAATTTCTCCTCTCACCCTAGCTCCAAAGACCACTCAACTGGCCCATCTAGGCTCAGTGTCGAAACCTTCGCTTTGATACCACTTTGTAGTGTACCTTTTCACTACCGAGGTTTCCAAACCTCTCAGTTACCATTCTATACATGGATTTTTACATAATTCATACAAGAATTATAACCACATGCATTTAACACAATTAAACACACTTAATTCTTAGAGTAAAATATATAAGTTACTACTATAATTAAACAAGCCATAGCATTCAACAGTAACTCATTTACACAGTGGAAAACTTGATACATAAACAACACAGTCATGCCAAATGTGATAAAATATAATTTAGATATTTATCTTTTAACAGCTGTAGAATTCACCAACCAAGTGCAGGCCTTCCACGAACCTCCCATCCTTAGACCACACTGTTCATCAGCTCAACAGTGGGTCACCCCCGAGATGGGACCAAGCTGCACCCCCAAGAAAAGGAATCCTAGGCTAGGATGAGGTTACAGGGAAGATAGCACATACACAACCACCAAAAGGAAAGCTCTCCCAGGAATCTCCCATGCTCACTGCCCACAGACCCTCATTCCCCACATGCCTGTTCCACCCTAGGAGAGTGCACCTTCTCTGTCACCTAGATAGTCCTTCGGCTAGCAGTCTCCCTTACCTTGAGTTACAGGAATAGACCGGACCGGAAATCTCTGGGCTCTATGGCAGCTACAGGGTTCCTTCCAAGAGTTCTCTTCTTCCTCTGCGCACTCTCTCACCTGGAGGAGTTTCTCACAGGCCAAAAATCCTCACGTAGTCCAGTACTATGTCGTCACAACAACCCACGGGGAACACAAACAAAGGCTTCCCCAAAATGGTTCAACAGTCATAGGATGATCTCATGGCATGATTTCGGAACAGAGGCTCCACGCACAAGCTAGCTCAGCTTTTCTCCAACAACCAAGGATTCTTCCACTTGAGTTCAACACAGGATTCTGGCTTAGGAAATGCGCTCCCAGGTTTTCCTGGAACAGACACAGACTCACAGCTCTGAACAGGGTGTACACGGTTTCTTCAGGAAAAACACAGGCTTTACGACTTTCAGAGATGAACCAGCGTATCGGGCAGAGGTCGTACCGGTTCTATGCTCAGAGGTTCGAGTTAGAATGGATGCGAAATCCCCCTCCCACGGTTCATCTTGGCGATTATATTTCCATGCACCAGGGTTGACACTTGTCACCCTGGGAACTGCATGCGTTCCACAGCGTGCATCCCCTTGCACGTTCCCTCCCTTTTAGGACTTAGGATAAAATAATATGCACATGGCTCTTTTGGAAATAATATTAAAATATTATTCCAGGCCTAAGCCCACTAGGCTTAGCCCCTAGGTTCAACACTCAGACCCTTTCCCACCTTCCAGCCCCTAATTCCTTGCCCACTTTGTGGATGCTCATTCCCCCATCACTCATTCATCGTGGTCGGTCTACACTGGCGGTGTTTATATTTTATTAATTGATCTGCATACATACAAGTACATCAGCAGGCTCCTAGCCTTCAACACTTGGGATCCCTAGCCTAACCAATCACATAAGCCTACTGGCTTATACAAAACTTGGCTCACCAGCCTATAACACATATTTACAATCTCTTTCATATCATAGTTTACATCGGGGCTCGGCCTTGGGGACACTACAATTCTCATTCTCTCACTCTCTACCCCCACTCATTGTCTCCATGTCCCTCACTCTCTTTTTCTTCCCCTCTCCCCCTCTCACCCTCTCTTTCTTCGTATCTCTATAGCCCCCATCCCTACATCGTAAGGAAAGAAATGGCCTTGACCTATACATGTCAATACCTAGACCTAAACCTAGACGTAGCAAGACCTAGACATGGAAAGACCTGGGGCATGACCTATACCTAGTAGATGACCATGACATAGACTATGACATAGACCTAGACCATGAACTGGACCATGATATAGAGCTAGAGATATATTTAGACAATGACCTATAGATTGATGTAGACCATGATCTACACCATGACATAGAGCTAGATATATATTTAGATGATGACCTAGATCTTGATGTAGACCATGACCTAGACCCCCTTCGCTCCATCTAAGCCTAGGCATAACTTGAAATCAACCCTTAACCCCCTCTATACTCGAGCCATGAGTGCACTATGTGTATACTTTGTGTACGACCCTTTCACCCACATCACCCACATCATGGTGCTCTAACCATTGCTCTATCATTGAAAACAATTTCAATCCTAACCCCTTATGCCTTAGTTGTCCCCATACCCCTATACATGTTTATTGATAAATATGTTTGATCGATAATAAATGTTATACCTGTTTCATTAAGAGCATGCACACACTATTGTGACTTTATTGAGTTGTAGTTGTTGATCGTATATGCTCAGTAGGAACATGCACGCATTCCTAGAATGTACATGCACTTTACTGCACACATGTTCTAGGAATGGGAGTGCATTCTTATTGGGCATATTTTGCTGCAAAGCACACTCCACTACCTAGTCTATATCAAGGCCAACAAACAATCCAAAACACCTTCACAAAAAAATAGCGTGCACATACATGTTTTTCTTATTTTAGTCTTCTTGTTTGATTCATCGACAATTTTGTGCTATTTCCAGACCATTGTAGGAAAATTTGGAAGACAAATTTGTCCAAGTGAAATTGGAATTGTTGTTTGTATCTTCTTGGAATTGGAAGAAAAATATGTCCAAGTGAAATCAAAATTGTTGTTTGTATCTTCTTGTGTCTTCTTGGAATTGGAAGACAAATTTGTCCAAGTGCAATTGGAATTTTTGTTTGTATCTTCTTGTGTCTTCTTGGAATTGGAAGAAAGATTTGTCCAAGTGCAATTGGAATTGTTGTTTGTCTCTTCTTGTGTCTTTTTGGAATTGGAAGAAAAAAATGGCCAATTGTAATCGATTTTTTTTTTTGTATCTTCTTGTGTCTTCTTGGAATTGGAAGACAAATTTGTCCAAGTGCAATTGGAATTGTTGTTTTTCTCTTCTTGTGTCTTCTTGGAATTGTAAGAAAAAATTGTACAAGTGCAATTGGAATTGTTGTTTGTATCTTCTTATGTCTTCTTTGAATTGGAATAAAAATTTGTCCAAGTGAAATTGAAATTGTTGTTTGTATCTTCTTGTGTCTTCTTGGAATTGGAAGATAAATATCCAAGTGCAATGGGAATTGTTGTTTGTATGTTCTTGTGTTTTCGTGGAATTGGAAGACAAATTTGTCCAAGTGGAATTGGAATTGTTGTTTGTGTCTTCTTATGTCTTCTTGGAATTGGAAGACAAATTTGTCCAAGTGCAATTTGAATTGTTGTTTGTATCTTCTTGGAATTGGAAGACAAATTTGTCCAAATGAAATAGGAATTGTTGTCTGTCTCTTCTTGTGTCTTCATGGAATTGGAAGACAAATTTGTCCAAGTGAAATTGGAAATCTTTTTTGTATCTCCTTGTGTATTATTGGTTGTGCCTTACTACATAATACACAGACAAATGTTTGGTGGAGTGTTTGGAAGCCAATTTTTCTCTTTAAACATGGGGAACCGATGTATTCGAGAAAGAAATTACTCGAGAAAAGAGAAAATGGTCGGAAAGGTAGAAGAAGAAAGACAAAAGATAAAGTTATGCATGTCAAAGTGTAAATTTTCAAAAGAGGGAAATTCAATTTCTAGCAGAATAGATGTTGCTATTGTTTCTCCTACATCACTAGAAGCAAAGCACAAAAGTTCATTAGAGAGCAATCCATCTAGTATCGCTTCAAGATAATTTTTTGTGGATGACTAGATGATAGAGGATTTTCTTGGAGTTGATTATACAATGGATGGAATTAGAGAAGAAATGAGTGTACAACATTGTCACGGTGAAGAATTTCTTGTGGTGATATATCTTGTTGGATAGTCAAATGTTCTAGAAACTAGTAAATCCCATGTGCACTCTCCTTCTAGAGTTGATCCATGAGTGATTGAAGAGGAAATAAATACAACATTGTTAAATCCACAATAGGGAGGTCAAGAGTGCCATAATAGGGGTTCATCGTCCCTACCTAGATTGAGCATTGTGCAACGAAGAATTCCTAAATGCATTCAGGTTGATGAAAGTGGTCTATCATCACTTGAAGTTAAGTTACCTAATTGTATTATTCATTATCACTATTATAAAATCATTAAATAATATTTTGAACCAAAATCCGATGTTGCCAGATGTCAATTATTGTTATCTTTGTTAAAATATAGAAATTTGACTGTTGTTAGAATAATTTTAGGCATTAAAACAGTCAAAAGTGTAGAAACAAGTCATCATATTGTTAGAAACCTTATACATTATTTTCAAAGTATTGGTAATAAATCTCATTCTAAATACTGCAATGAAACCCAATGTGTTTTGTCACAATCAAGTGTTAGAAAGATCACAAGAAAACATCTTTTTATACAACAAACATCTCACCTCTTGAAATGCAATGTCAAAACCATTAGAAAGTATTTTCATAGATGATATACACTTGAAATAGGTGGCACAATATATTTTTGGTCCTTCACTAGTAGGCTACCTCATTCTCACATGAAGTTAAATCGAGTGCTTAAGGGACTAATTCAGGATGTCTAGCATGAGAACATTGGGCCTTCTTCCAACCAAAATGATGTACTAAAATTGAGAAGGGGATTTAGGGACCATGAACCCCATATTAAACACTTTCGTGACATTACACAGATAGAATTGTATGAGAGATTCAAAACAATATATAGTGTACTTAGATTGGGCCAAATATCTTTCCATAAATGCAATCCTTTGTATGGTTGAATAAAAACAATTCATAGCACATGTTGTTGTATATATCACACTACTACATATGGGCAGATTATTCCACCAAATGTTTCCATGCTTCCACTAGTTTCGTCTTTTTTTTTTTTAAACAGAGCGAGATTTTCGTCAATATTGCCACGAAAGGTCGTCGCAATATCCACAAATATCTTATTTTAACCTAGTCAAGATTTTCGTTGCAATAGCAACGAACATTCATGGAAATAGATGAAAAGTTTTCCTATCTCATTGGTCAGTGTTAACGGCTAGTTGACTATTTGATCTATATATACGTGACTTTAAGAAACTTTGTGACACAATTGATATAGTTGTGACACTGTTCTTGGCCTTTGTTTGAGTTGTTTATTTATTTCGTCACCCACCGATTGAACAAATCCAATTATCGATCTACACAGCTCATATTTTGAACTTGCAAGGTTAGTATGTTATTTTTTTATCGATGTACTCATTTAACTTGTAAATTTTTGTTCAAATGTCCAAATTTCATGTAGCTTGTTTTTTTCCTTGACAATATATTATAATATGTGTAGTACCATATTTCATGTCTTTGGTTTTTGGATCTAGTTAGTATATTTTATGGAAAATGGTATGTCGATTCCATAATATTTTAGGTTTATGGAATCCACAAACCCTTTTCCCTTCAATTGTAGCTATAATATCTCTCTCTTTTCATTGACAAATATATGGAATTTCTCTTGAAACTCAACCCTGATCGGTGAAATGATAGTAATTGATTGTCATTTTCTTCTCTCTTTTATTTTTATGACCTAACATAAAAATACCAACAAAGCTTGATTGAAGCTTTGATACCACTTGTTACATCCCTAGTACCCAAAAGAGATCACACTTGCATAAATTGAAAATAATATAACAGTGACAATAATGAATGGGATACTTGCACACGTAATGGTTGGCTAGCACTTACTAATTCAATTAAATGAAGCAAGAAATCTCCATGAATAAAATATTGATGTTGATTGTTATATTGATAAATGATAAGTTATGGTATGTATAAGATAGGGAGGAAACTCATGTTTATAACAACAAGGGTAATAGCTGCAATATATTGTAACATTTCCCTCTTCCGCATAAATTCTTTGCTATCCTCAACATTTCCCTCTTCTGCATATATATTAAGAGAAATATTAGTAACATTTCTCTCTTCCACATAAAATATTTTCTATCCTCAACATATTGTAATAAATAATGGGTAGATTGACATTAGTGACAAGATAGCCTGTTGATATTACATATAATTATTAATGTATGAGAGATCATCCATTATTTAAGCATGCAAAACAAAACCCAATACTAAATATTGTGGTTGATGTGATCGGTTCTATACATTTTTCAAAACAAAGTACGAGAATTTCCATTATTTAAGAATGCAAAAAAAAACTCGAGGCTAAAAATTGTGGTTGACGTGATCAGGTGTGTACATCTGGATGGTGGAGAAAGTGCACTCATCAACTCACTGGGAGATGAAACAAAGTCTCAAAATCCAAAGTGTATTCTTACATTTACTACACATAGAATGCTGGTAACATCAATCATTATTTATACTTTTAATTAATATGTGGCTATTTGTGAATTTTTTTAAAAACAAATAATTTATCTTTTTTAGTTTTGTGGTTAATTTTCACCTCCAACCACGGGAAATTATTAACTTCGGAGTTTTTGACCAACCAAAAAATAGAATTTTGAATATTTAAAAATAAAAAAATATTTTTATTTATAGATAAAATTCTCAATAATAAATATTTATTGAAAAACATTATAAAACATTGTTAAAATTTTTGTAAATTTACAAAATTCAAAATGATTTTGACTTGCAATTGATTGCTATATTCCCTGCTTTATCAAGGACTAATAAGATACATAAAAACTAACCCTAAACTTATGTTAGGTATATATGTTGTTATTATATAAAGAAAACATTTGTACACATATGACCTTATTATGAAGATGTTATCTATGTCGTGATTAGGCACATAACAATCACTTTTAACTAACCGCCTTCAACCATCTTAGCTTATGGTTAGCCACCTTTAACTTTCTTGGCTTATGACTAAGCACCTTTAATGAAGGAACTTATGATTATATACCATAGTCTTCCAATATAAATAAAGTATATTTGTTTCAACTTTCTCAATAAAATCCACTTACCCTTTTCTGATATGTGATGTTGTTTCTCTAAAATTTTTATAATCACACGCAATTCTAGATGTAGTGATTAACTTTAGTTTGTAGTTGATGTAACTTGTTTATACACTATTAATAAGGATAAGTATCTAAAATATAAAAAATTCATGGCAAAATCTACGATAACATGATGAAATCTACTAGTCAGACAATGAAAAATGAGAACATGCCAAAGTGTTTTAGAAAATAAAATTGTGACCGCTGTAAGTATTATACAATTGTGACCATTGTATGTAGATGCAAATCAACATGTCATAACTTAAACCAACCCAACCCAATTATGGATGACAAGTGGTTGGCATTCTTTTTTTAGTGGTGAATTTCAAAGATTGACATTTTGTCTACAAAACAACTTACCAAGTACACACTAACTTTTCTATGTTGTTTTTAAATATATAGATGATGCCCCCAAAATGTCGACCTCCAGAGAGTTATTTACCAAGTACTAGCAGAAATACTACTTTACAGGGAGATGAACTTCGAGATCAAAATATTGAAGCTGTTGATCAAGTTATTAATGATGATATGGATGGAGATAATGTTAGTAATTCAAATTAGGAATATGAGATACATAGATTGATCCAAGACACATTTTATCCAATGGATGAGGAAAACCAGGATGATAGTCTTGATTTTGATCCTCTACTCAAGAAGTCACATCAACCTCTTTATTAAGGCTCAACAACAAATCTTTTAAGCATAGAGGGGCTTCCACATTGCAAGATATTAGATATTATTTTTGGGATTAACTACGTAGTGTAAGTCATTAATCTATGACCCATATTCATGATTATTAGTCACAACTGACCAATAATTCTCATGATTTGAATAGTCCACTTAGCACTCATTGCACTGGGTGATGCTCAAAGGGGTAAAGAAATGGGATTGAAACCAACTAAATGAATCACATAGAATCAATCATCACTTCCAGGGCTTGCACCTAGTAACCAGGACTTCCCAGGTGGTCACCCATCCCAAGACACCTCTCGCTCAAGCGCACTTAACTGTGGAGTTTTCTCCACAATAAATCCCACTTAGCTTGCTACCCCATTTGAAAAACCTTAGCAAGTATTGTGCCTGATGAATTACATAGTTAGAGCTCCCTTCACTCTTATTATTTAAGAATAGAGGGGCTTTCGTAGTGCAAGATATTAGATATTATTTTTGGGATTAACTGTGTAGTGTAAGTCATTAATCTATGATCCATATCCATGAGTATTAGTCGCAACTGACCAATAATTCTCATGATTTGAATAGTCCACTTAGCACTCATTGCACTGGGTGATGCTCACAGGGGTGAAAAAATGGTATTGAAACCAATGAAATGAATCGCATAGCATCAATCATCACTTCTGGGGCTTGCACCCGGTAACCACGACTTCCCAGGTGGTCACCCATCCCAAGACGCCTCTGGCTCAAGCGTGCTTAACTATGGATTTTTCTCCACAGTCAAGCCCACTTAGCTTGCTACCCCATTTGCAAAACCATAGCAAGTATTGTGCCTGATGAATTACCCAGTTAGAGATCCCTTCTCTCTTATTATTTAAGAATAGAGGGGCTTCCACAGTGCAAGATATTAGATATTATTTCTGGGATTAACTACATACTATAAGTCATTAATCTATGACCCATATCCATGAGTATTAGTCGCAACTGACCAATAATTCTCATGATTTGAATAGTCCACCTAGCACTCATTGCATCGGGTGATGCTCACAGGGGTGAAGAAATGGGATTGAAACCAACGAAATGAATCACATAGCATCAATCATCACTTCCGGGGCTTGCACCTGGTAACCAAGACTTCCCAGGTGGTCACCCATCCCAAGACGCCTCTGGCTCAAGCATACTTAATTGTGGAGTCTTCTCCACAATCAAGCCCACTTAGCTTACTACCCCATTTGCAAAACCTTAGCAAGTATTGTGCCTTATGAATTACCCAGTTAGAGCTCCTGTCACTCTTATTATTTAAGCATAGAGGGGCTTCCGCAGTGCAAGATATTAGATATTATTTTTGGGATTAACTGTGTAGTGTAAGTCATTAATCTATGACCCATATCCATGAGTATTAGTCACAACTGACCAATAATTCTCATGATTTGAATAGTCCACTTAGCACTCATTGCACTGAGTGATGCTCAGAGTGGTGAAGAAATGGGATTGAATCCAACGAAATGAATCGCATAGCATCAATCATCACTTCCGGGGTCATAGATATGGGTCATGGATTAATGACTTACATTACGTAGTTAATCCCAAAAATAATATCTAACAAATCTTTTATCTGCTATATTGTTGTTGGTGAACCTTAAGGTTTTGGTTTATCAAACACATGTCTCACATAGGTAATAAGGTATTTAATTTGTTAATTATTTATGCCTGGATGTTCACAAATACTTAAAAGGTTCAATTTTTTCCTATATTGATATTGTTTTCTAATTTTTAAATTAGTATATTGGATGATATATTGATGATTAATATTGTTTACATTGACTTAT
>JZKD02S1679622.1:400903-431791 GCA_000966675.3 Picea glauca | reverse complement strand
TTACCCACATTTTCCTAGTTTTTTCCCAATTTTTCAATGTATTTGGTTTGTTTAATTATTGAAATATATATTTAGTAAGTCTTATATGAGGATTATTAATTGGAAATTTATTTTTGACTTCTTGTCAATGTTGTAGTTGGAACATCACAAGGCTATGTGGTGTAATGGTCGTAAATTTGTTATCAAAATGTTGGATGATAAGATGAAAACCTTGGATTGTGGGATAACTGTAGTGTTTAAGGTCACCAACATTTCCTCTAGAAGTGACAAAAACCTGGAAGAAACTGAGAATAGGTACTATGGCCATTTGGAGGATATAATTGAGTGTGATTTTAATTCCTTTAAAATAGTTTTGTTTGAGGTTAAATGGTACAGGCTACAGATGCATGAGCGTGATCCTGAAAGAACTGTTACTGAGCATGATAATGGATTTACCATGGTTAATACAAGGGAATTTGAACTGGGTACAAAGCCTTATGTTCTTCCAAGTCAATGTGAGCAAGCATTTTACTTAGAGGTACCTGGTAAAGCAGGTTGGTCATTCATTGTTATATATGACCCAAGAGGAAGACCAGTAAAGTTCAATCATGTAGTCGAGGATGAAGATAATAATGAGGAAGAATATTATGATTATGTAGATCAAGAGCAGGTGGCTCATGTAGTCAATGTGCCAGATGAAGAAGTTGAAGAAGTTGATCATCCAAATGTAGGAGAAGATGATCTCATTGATGATATCGATAACTATAGTAGAGAAAATGACGTTGATGATGATGATTATAGGAATGAGCCTTTCACCAATATTGATTCTGAACTACATCCTGATACAGATGTTGAGTTGGATGAAGAAAAAGATGACTGATATTTAATTGTTGAAAAGAAGAGGTATGTGTTTATATCTTTTATACGATCTTTATATGTTTTTATTTTGTATAATATAGTATATGATACATGTTATTTAGAATTTTAAATTAGGTAATATGAGGAAATTGAGAGTGATGTGAGGGAGGGGGCATAATTAGGGCTTCCATATTCACGTGGTTGCCCCCGTTTAGTAGAGAATGAACTATTATCAAAACCAAGAGGAGCTCTGCACGAATGTGCCTAATCATACCAACGATTTAGGTATGTCCATCACAATTCATCATTATCATTCTCAATATTATCATTCTTCAAATATCTTATACAAATTTTACAAGGAAATTGTACTAGGACTAGACACGAGGAACAATGACGTGTGAATGGGGCCAACATTGAAATATTTTTAAACTATTTCTAAATGCATTGAAATTTGACATGGTTAGACTATTTGCATGCTTTAACGATATGAGAGGGTTTTTGGACTCAAATTTGACTCACACACCCACTTTCATCTATCATTAATTCATCATGTAAACCATAAACCCTAATTTAGTGGAGTCATTGATTTGTTCCTAGTGAATGGATGTGTTGTTTTTGACATGGAATGGGACAACACATGTACCTTCTTAATTTTATTCCTTCACTTGATGTGGGCCTGGTCATTCCTAGTCTTGAATTGAAATTTTCCCCTAGTCTTAGTCATGACTCATCATAAATGTTGTCACCCAATGATCATTATATCAGAAGGTTGGAAGCATGTGGTCATTGGGATCATGAGGCTTTATAACCCCAAAGAAAAAAGAGACATTAATTGATGAACTTTGACTAGATTGAAAGATGTGTGCAATTGAAAATACTAACAACCCAAAACTAAAAGGGATCAATACATCGAATGTCAATGAGAGGTGATCTTTCCATGGTGTGTAGGAATAGGCCTATCACCTTCAAAATTATCATTCTCCAAATATCTTATACAAATTTTACAAGGAAATTATACTAGGACTAGACACGGGCAACGGTGACCTGTGAATGGGGCCAACCTTGAAATTTTTTCCAACTGTTTCTAACTGCATTTAAATTTGACATGGATAGACTATTCGCATGAATTAATGATATGGGATGGTTTCTGCACTCAAATTTGACTCACACGCCCATTTTCTTCCATCATAAATTCATCATGTAAATCATAAACCCTAGTTTAGTGGAGTTATCGATTTGTACCCAGTAAATGGATGGATTGTTTTTTACATGGAATGGGACAACACATGTACCTTCTTAATTTTATTCCTTCACTTGATGTGGGCCTGGTCATTCCTAGACTTGAATCGAAAGTTGCCCCTAGTCTTAGTCATCACCCTTCATAATTGTTGTCACCCAGCGATCATTATGTCAGAAGTTTGGATGCATGTGGTCATTGGGATCATGAGGCTTTATAACCCCATAGTAACAAGAGACATTAATTGATCAACTTTGACTAGATTGAAAGGTGTGTGTAATTGAAAATACTAACAACCCAAAACTAAAAGGGATCAATACACCACCTGTCAATGAGAGGTGATGTCACCATCATGTGTATGAATAGGCCTAGCACCTTCAAAATTATTATTCTCCAAATATCTTATACAAATTTTACAAGGAAATTTTACTAGGACTAGACACGGGCAACAGTGACGTGTGAATGGGGCCAACATTGAAATTTTTTCAAACTGTTTCTGACTGTATTGAAATTTGACATGAATAGATTATTCACATGCCTTAATGATATGGTAGGTTTTCTGGACTCAAATTTGACTCACACTCCCACTTTCTTCCATCATCAATTCATCATGTAAATCATAAACCCTAATTTAGTGGAGTCATCGATTTGTTCCCAGTGAATGGATGCGTTGTTGTTGACATGGAATGGGACAACACATGTACCTTCTTAATTTTATTCCTTCACTTGATGTGGGTCTGGTCATTCCTAGTCTTGAATTATCAACCCAAAACTAAAAGGGATCAATACACTGACTATCAATGGGAGGTGATCTCATCGTGGTGTATAGGAATAGGCCTAGCACCTTAAAAATTATAATTCTCCAAATATCTTATAAAAATTATCATGCCCACTTTCTTCCATAATCAATTCATCATGTGGAGTCATCAATTTGTTCCCGGTGATCAATTTGTTCATCGTGGTGTGATCTTTGGTGGAAAAGAATCTTGAAGGTGATCTAAGTTACCTTTTCTATGTGTTGAAATTCCTCGCTTTTTTAACCATATTCTCATTAGGTGAGAAGTCCTTGCTTACAACAGTCATTTGGTACTTCCCA
Source organism: Picea glauca (assembly GCA_000966675.3). NCBI lineage: Eukaryota > Viridiplantae > Streptophyta > Pinopsida > Pinales > Pinaceae > Picea > Picea glauca. The sequence continues at coordinate 428,621 of JZKD02S1679622.1, read as the reverse complement.
TATTATTTTATTTCCCTTTCTCCATCCCCTCCATCTTGAGATAGCTCATGCATACTTTATGTGCAGTGTTTTCAGGAAACAAATGTCGAAAACCACTCATATTTGTCTCATAGATTAGCTCACAACTATCTAGAAACCCTTAGGTGCCAATGCATTTTAGGGGGTCATTAAGTGCATTGACCAACACAATTTTTGGCATGTTATTTTCATTGACAAAATATTTTTTTTGTGTGTTATATACATTGAACAACATAGGAATAGGGGGCATAATCTACATTGCCAACGCAACTTTCTAGGTGAGTATTTGCAAGGGCTCTCAAAACTCACTTTTTAAATTTTTAGGTTTTTGTTCCATATTTTTAAGTGTTCTTTAGGACCTATAGGTTTATTCTTGGATTCTTTTGTTGTGGATTAGGTATTTTCCTTAATAAATTCATAAGGATTGGGAAGAAAACCCCCGAAGGATTGGATTCTAAATACTTGCAAGTACATTTCATATTTGAAGGGTAACTTAGATAAATAAAAAATAATTTAATTTAGCACTTATCTTGGTTACTTACTTTCTCAATCGTTTAAATTTCAACTAATTGTAACTTTCATTTGAAATAATTTTCCTTTCAGGTTAGTCACACCACACATGCACACATCCCATACCTTAAATTGTATGCTTGGTTCATGCCACCAAGATAAAACTAAGATAAGTATTATGCTTGGTAGCACCTAAGATAAGTATTATGCTTGGTGTATTCTTGGTGTATGCTTGGTAACACCTAAGCTAGGGGGGACACCTAAGATAGATTTATTCAGGGCATTGGGATTTTATCACCAGACGCCTCCTATTTGTGTGTACATATGGGTGGATTATATGTACAAATTTTGTCATATGTACATATCGGTGGATTATTCCATGAAATGTTTCCATGTTTCAATTATTTTCAACTTTTTTTTTAAATAGGGCGGGATTTTTTCACCCAACGATCATTAGATCACAAGGTAATTAGTCATCTCCAAGTATCTTCCTTAGAATCATATTCTAGGTCACTTAACCCACTTCTAGCTCACTTAACCCATTTCTAGTTCACTTAACCTATTTCTAGGTCACTTAACCCATTTCTAGGTCACTTTACCTATTTTCCTCATTTTTAGGGTTAACCTCTTTCCATAATTATAAATTTCTCCATTAATTTATCATTTAAATATTCTTCTTTGACTTTGTCACTTTTCTTTACCATTTAAATAATAATTTCTTCTTTGCAAGCTTATTTGACTTCTTTGACCTTTGGGGGCTTGAAGCCTACATATGAGGGTCCTCCAGCTTCGTAAGACCATAACTCTCAAACCATGAGGAGTTATGTGAAGTTCCACATACCACCAGAAATGGCATGACAAGAACTATCCATCTAGGATAGTGCTACTGACAAATTCATTGATCTTCATCTCATTATCCCATATATAAGCATAACCATACTTCAAGGATAACTCCACCGCAAAGCGTCTTCCTGTGAGGGATTTCCCCATAAGGGGACCACTTTGTAGTTCATCCATTTGTACACCTTATAAAACATGATAATACAATAGAGATTCATATTTAAATCAATCCAACAATGCATCATATACCAATGAAACCACATCGTTCCATCTTCATCTGTGCATCATGTATCAATGAAAACTACGATAAGACATGTATACATCAAACCTTTGGACTTTGACATCATTAAATCAACCTTTGGCATCAATCAATTACTTGAAATCAATCAATCAATCAATCAATCATTCTTTGGCATCAATCAATCACTTGACATCAATCCTTTGACATCAATTAATTAAACTTTTGAGATCAATGACAACATGATCTAACATAGTACTCAAGGAAAAACATTGTTATAAGGATTCATTTAATAGTACCTATAGTTTATGTAAAACCTAATTAGGAGGAACGTCCCTGATCCTAAACAATTCCCTCCTTCCATTTTGTGGAAATTATTCTTTAATTGGACCCCGTGTAGAGTGACTTGTGAATGGGGCCAACGTTGATATTTTTTCAGTTTGTGCTTGTATGCACTAAAATTAGGCATGGTTATAGTAGATGCATGCATTGATAGTATGGGAGAGTTTCAAGACTCAAACATGAATCACACAAATAATTTGACAATAAAACAGCAAAACTAGAACCTAATTGTGAAGGAGATGAACTTATCCATTTTTTCCTTGCTATGCTTGAGGACATGGTTCTAAGTGGAGTCCATTTATTGTTGTGAGATACACATGAAACAACTTATGGATCCTAATTTTAACATGCCATTTTATTGGTAGGCCCTCAAGAGCCTTCTGATTCTATCTCTGTAAAGAGCCTATAAGTGACCTTCAACAAAGGAAAAAATGAGTTGCTTTGTTTGACATGTTGTCTACTCCATTGTTTTCCTTTCCCCCAAAAAAATTCTAATAAATAACTTTCCCATGCATCTTATGGCCATATATATGAGTTAAATTCCCATTTTGAAATATGCCACTTACATCATAGAACATTGGCCAATCATGCCAAAGGCTCCGATCAATAGGTCATTTTTGGCATGCTTTCTCTGGGTACATGTAACATTGTTAAGGATATTTGGTCACGATGAGACACATGAATTGCAATTACAAGGATGATTATAGGCCCAACTTCAAATATTGATCACAACAATAATTATCCTTGGGGCCTAAACCATGAATTGACGATGAAGAACTAATGATTTAGTCCCTAATACATGATTCACAGGGCCTAATTGTGGATATACATGGCCTGTTTTTGGAGTTACAGGGATTGATTGTATCTTTCGGGCCTAAAAAGGATCCATATGTCCTAATTAATTACATTTGTGACCTAATTATGGATCTACAACACATGATTAGGTATATATAGAGCATAATTAGGGAATTAAGGGGCGTTGTTTGTTTTCCTCCTACTTTTCTTTGGGATTCTTTCTTCTTCTACTTCATCCTCCTCTTATTGTTGGTTTTCCTTTTTCCAATTCAAAACTACATAGGGTTGAGACAAAAGGCTATTTGGGAGTGAATAATTTTTTTCATGCAAGGCCATAGGGGTACAAGGGTCGATTCAAGATTTTGGGTTTCCTTAGGAATCAAAAGAAGTTCAATTAAGAGAGGCACAAAGGATTGATGAGTAAGGAAGGGAGGAGGAAACAATAAATCTACTAGTTGAAGTGACTTAGATATCAAGGCATTGGGATCTAAGTCCAACGAGGATAGAATGTAATGCTCCTTTTTATGCATTTTTTTTTCGATCATAGGTTTTCCCCATCTAATTGTTTTCCCCATATATGAAGGTATACATACCCTACCCCCCTCTGTATTTGAACCTATGACCTCCAAGTAGTATACACATATTCTTAACCATTAGGCCCACATTGGTGTATGATACCCCCTTGTTTGTAGGACAAGGGACCCTGTCCATGCAACGATTTGAATGCTAATGTATACAAAGGTATACATACCCTACCCCCCTCTAGATTTGAGCTTCTCCATACTCCTCCACTAGATAAGAAGCATGAATAGTGTCTAGTAAAGCCATTTGAATGGTATAATAAGTGATTTTATCCATATAAAAACTAAGAGACATCATTACATGTATTTTTTCCTATACCAAGATATAAGGATTTGGTAAACCCCACAGATCTTCAAAGTAAAATGTTCTGAATAAACATTCCATTGCCATGGAGTTTCTAGAGATGTAGAATATCACACATACATGGGAAGAGTTAATGTAAGATATGGGTGAGGGGAGATTAAAATTTCCCATCAAGGATGGGTACATCCTAACACCCACATTTTCTCATGTCCTCATGGAATTCTTTATCAATTGAACATTGCATCTTGTTGAAGTAGTTTGACTAGTTTAGAAATAAGACAACTGGTTAGTAGGAACAATCTTTTCCTAGTGAGGGAAATAAATCATGCAAAAAAAAATAGATACCACATCCATCATTTCACACGTCCAACTATGACCTAGGAGGATATTCTATTCTAAAGGATTACTAATAACCTCTATCTATACAGGTCACTATATTTCCCCCAATTTCAAGTGGAATAAAGGAATAATTCCATGAGTCCTGAAAGAATTTCATCAAAGGATTTCAACATCATTAGTGATGGGACTATCTTAGGGGAGCCTATGTCCCACCAACATGACAAAGGCATAATGGATGTGGAAGCTCCCTCATCAACTGTTGTCCTAAATATGTTTGTTCTTCATGAAAAAATGTATATATGTAAAGCGATGTAATGAGGAAGACATGGCTTCACATTGCCATCTTCAAATGTTATTCATTGAGAATCATTAAAATATAAAGCATAAGTTTCCAATATAAATGACCTTTTCTTCATGGGGTATATTTAGAGGAACTTGAAGGAAGACACAACCTAAGAATATCAGGATAGATATTCAACTATTCTATAGTTATAAGTATCTTGGGCATTAGGATTATGCATCCACCACGTTAATACACCAACAAGAATATATGACATTTTTTTGACGGTTGGTTTCTTTATTTTCAGAGGGTTTTATTTCATACATGGATTCCTCCTTTTATTTTTTGATATTCTAAGGAGCACCATATTTATGAGACCAAGTTTAGATATTTACATCATGTTCACACACGAACACATTTTATGGGTTTCCCCCTTACAGAGGGGCTCCCTAGTTTCTCCAAGGGAAAATAATCACATAAGAGAGGGACGAGCACCTCCACCTCTCCCCCACACAAGAAATGGGATTCTCAATAGGGCATTGGGGAACGCAATAGTCAGGCTCAGACGAACATGGGAGATTCCCGCTCAACGGGATTAGGGTTCAGGGTGGACAAGACACATGGTTGCAGGCCCTCTCTCCTCACCTTCCTTGGACTACCTCCTTCGATGAGAACATGCTTTATCGAGTATGTCTTACTTGGCTACTTCTCTTCCTACTTCGGTGTCCCTCGCTCCACCTTTTATTTCTATGTCTACTTATTTTTCTATGGGTGGGGAGCCTTTTATTGGAGTCAGTCTAGCCTCCCTTAATTTCCCCTTCTCCTCCTCCTCGACGGTCTTTTCACCTCTACTATTCACTCCCTCCCTAAATCTAGGGGTTTTGGGACTATCACTTTTGTTGGGGCACTTGACTCCTTCCAGACCTCCACACTCACGTGTTGTTGGGATTAATATATATTATATTATATAATTTATAAATTATATAATATATATGATATATTTTATATAATRCATATAATTTATAATTTATAAATTATATGTATTATATTATATATAAATAAACTAAAAAAAAAAAAAAAACACACAAAACAAAATCAAACACTACACTCTCACGCTCAAACACTACATGCTCGTGCTCATAGCTCATTCTCCTGCATGCAGAGTGGAGGACGGAACACTTAAGCACTACACACAGAGTGGAGAGGAGGGCACACTCAAGCACTACATGCAGAGTGGAGAGGAGGGCACACGGGGAAGGAGGGCACACCAGAGGAGGGCACACGGGAATAACCATGCACAGAGTGACATGTGAGAGTGCCCTTGTTGGCCAAGCGACGGAGGAGAATAGCCCGTGAAAGTTCCCTTTCTAGTTGGAGTGATAGAGGAGGAGAGAGCTAGATAGACATCGACATGACAAAATCGGTAAGACTATATATCCATGTTTTCGGTTTATCCTCATTTATAAATTTTTCAATGCTCGGTGTGGTTTTTTCATTACTTGGATAAATATGGCCATTGTCCCTCAAGCTTCAAGCTGTGATCTAGGGTTTACGATAAAATCAAAAACATTAGAAAAATCAATGAGTAATTGGTTTCACTACACTCATGTATAAGGAATACTGTTAGAGATGCCCATATCACATAAGTTCCACTACCCTAAAATTGTTTTCTCAAACAATTTTTTAAACTAGGGTTTTTCCTAGTGAGATTCATTCTCAAAATGCATTTTATGGTTGAAGTACAAAATATATTCCCTAGAAGCATGTAGACAATGTTCTCACCTCCACCAAGCCCAAACAAACTAATAGAGTTAATGAAACATAGTTGCAATGTTTGTTGTGGCTTTGCACACACTGGAGAAAATTGTCCATTGCCCACCAATGACTCTGAGTTGCAAGCTAGTGTCTATGATAAAATGAGACTGATGAATGGATCAACACTTTTCTAGTTTTTTTGGACTCGGACAAGTTCCACCACTCTAAAATGGTTTCTTTGATGATTTTAAAAACTAAGGTTTTTCCAAATGAGAGGCATTTTCAAAATGCAATTGATGGGCAAAGTAGGAAATGAATGCCCCAAAAGGGTAAGGTCAATGTTTTCACCTTGACCACACCCAAATACACTTTTTGGAGATGATGGTATGCATCGGCAATGCTCAATGTGGTTTTTTCACACCTAGGAGAAAAATGGCCATTATCCTTCAATTTCTTTAGGTCATAAGCTAGGGATTGCGGTAAAGTGCATATTGATGAACATATCAACAATCTATCAATTTTGTTGGACTTGTGTACATGAAATAGCACTACAGATTCTTGCATCACATGAGTTCCACCAACCTAAAATGTTTTTCTCATACAATTTAATTCCATAACCCAACATATTTTTTACATTGTGTTTTGAAAAATTAGTGTAAAGTGTTTTGATTAAGGTGTTGGAATATTGCATTTGGTTACTAGCAAGGCTCGTCTCATTGGAAAAACAAAGAACCTCACCAAGTCACCATGGAAAAATTAGTTTTTACACTTCATTACCAACAATGATTTACTAATTATATCCCAATCAAAAATCATTTCATTCCATTTCTAGAATACCACTTCCCGCTACAATATTACATTCAAATCAAATTTTTTATTGCATAATAATGGATCTTCTTACCTTGTTCTAGAGACAATAAATTTTCACATGTAGACAAAAACTAACCATGGTAATTGAGTTGGGTTTTATTCCCAAGACAACCAAATATGGCTCATAGTTAAAATGTAGGGGAAATCAAAAGGTATTACAAAAGTCTTCTACATAGTATGGTTTGACCTCAAATTGTGGGGTTTATCTCACATTAATTGCATTCCATTTCAACAAGACTACTTCCCACAAAAAAACAYTACATTCAAATCAAATTTTATTGCATAACAATTGATCTACTTACCTTAYTCTAGGAMCAATAAATATGARCATGSATGCAGAGCATTGACCACAATGATTGAGTTGGGTTTTATGCCTAAGACTACACACATTTCATTGAAGAATGTGAAGAATTAATGGGGAAAAAGAATCYGGGATAACCAACAATGATTGCATTCCATATATCTACCTAAATCCAATAAATCTATGCATTTAGGCATAACACTAACCATGGTGATTAAGTTGGGTTTTATGCCTAGGACATGCATTTCATTGAAGAATGTCAAGGATTCATGGGGGGGGGGAATGATTTCATTCAAATTGAATAATGTGAAGGCTTCTAGGGATGTAAAATCTTGGAATAACCAACAATAATTACTACACACATTTCATTGAAGAATGTCAAGGATTAATGGGGAAAAAGAATCGGGGATAACCAACAATGATTACATTCCATATATCTACCTACCTTGTTCCAAATCCAACAAATCTACGCATTTAGGCATAACACTAACCATGGTGATTAAGTTGGGTTTTATGCCTAGGACATGCATTTCATTGAATAATGTCAAGGATTCATGGGAGGGGGACGATTTCATTCAAATTGAATAATGTGAAGGCTTCTAGGGATGGAAAATCCTGGAATAACCAACAATAATTTCATTCCATGACCCAACATCTTGTTTAGGAAATATTTTGAACAATTAGTGTAAATAGGTTTGATTATGGTGTTGAAATATTTCATTTGGTTCATAGAAAGGCTCATGTCATTAAAAAGCTGAGGAACCTCACCAAATGACCATGGAAAAAGTAATTTCTACATTTCATTCCCAACAAGGCTTTCCTAATCCTATGGAAACTGGCAATTCATTACATTCCTTTTTAGAAAAACATTGTCCAGAACAAAATTACATTCAAATCAATCTTTTTATTATGTGATATTGGATATGTTGACCTTGTTCTAGAGACAATAAATTTTTACATACAAGAAAAGAACTAACCATGTTAATTGTGTTAGATTTTATGCCCAAGAAAACTCCAAATGCATGATGAAGTACATCAATACATGGAATCCATGAAGGTGTTGTAGAAGGCGGACGATTTGGTGTGTATTTTTGATGCTTCTCATTGTCAGAGGAAGGGTTTGGGCTGCTTTTGCGAGGTTTTGGGACTTGCCAGCCATTTGATATTTTTTGTGCTCCAAGGGTCAAGGAAGGGGTAGGGGATAGAGGGCACATTGCCTAGAGGTTCCCTGTTTGATGACAAGAATGACATCTGAAAGTGGTGTTATCATAATCAACCATCTGCGTGTAAGGATCTCCCTCAGTCCAATCAATAAGGATCCTATCCATAATCCCTTGACTGAGTTCAATTTCAACACATATGTGGGCGAAAGTGATGAAGTCGTTCGATATCTAATATGAGTCTACTTTGATAAATATGCTCAAAATATTGCCCAAGGTAGATAAAAATAATGGAGTATAAAAATGCAGGGGTAGATAGAGGAACAACCATAAACATTGGGATCATCAACCTCTGATGTTGGGGGTTCGGCGGACTGATCCACAATGAACGCAGAGCCAAAAATCTCCTTTGCTCCTATTCTCTAGATCAAGGTTGTGTCGATGGATAGGGTTTAGCACTTGTCATGTGCTCAGTCCCTTCTCAGCTCTTATCTGGTCCTAAATAGTTGGTTCCCGTATTAGGGTTTCCCCTGATGTTGTTGTTGGTTCTACATTGTCAGTGCCTGCTCAACGCAATAAGTTGTTTCTTCCCTCCTGGGGGTGTTGGATGCTCGACAGAGGCTTCTTTTGTGGATTCTGGCTATGTTACCATCTTGGGAGCCTTCTTCGTATGTTGTTGTTGCACCTTTTCGGTTGGGCTCGCCATAACCCTAATCCAGAGTGCACTCTGTTCCAAATCTTCATTAATGAGGTAATTTGAAATCAATGTGTACTCTATATAATTCTATGAATATACAAATACACATTTCATATATTCACATTAGAATCACCCCATAATATACATATGACATGAAAGAATCAACCCAATTTCAAATCACAAAGACAACCCTAAAAGACCAAAATAAATATATGAAGGAAAGAAAATTCCCCTCCAAAATCCATTTCGCCCACGAGCCAATCAAAACCAAACCTTTTTCTGAACATTTCTTTAATCATATCAGGCACTATGACATCCAGATCTCATGAAATTGTTAATAGGATCCCTAATAAAAAACATAATCACTCACTTTTACAAGAATATAAAGGACAAATGAATGGAGAAGCCTTAGATTCCTATATTAGTAGCCTCACATTACACTTCTAGATTTTCCCAGGCTCAAATATTTATCCTTACAATAAAATATCTACAAGGAATCATTCAAACTTGGTGAACAAGTCAATTTATAATTCTACATTTAACTCAATCATCTACTTCCAAATGCATGACAAAGTCCATCAATACATGGAATCCATTGTGTGACACTATCACATAGCATTTTCATCCCCTATTCTATCTAGAAAATATCATGTGCGAGTGGTTATAACTTCATCAAGMCTAGTACTACAATACATGGAAGTGTTCACACAACTACACATCCAACTCTAGATTCCATATCCATATTAGGTAATTATTCTCAAATTTAGTTTTGGATTATTGGTTGTTTTTTTTCTTAAATTGATTTGTTTGAAAGAGTTTGCATTGACTAAGACTTTAACCACTCTTTACCAAGGTACCCTATTTTCTATCACTCTACTAACCCTGACCCTATTTCCAACACTAATCCTTGGAACCCTCTTACTAGACCAATACCTTCTCCCACTCAACCTCAAAACCGTATATTCACTAGTTTTTAATCCTCCAAACCAAACCAAGGACGTAACTTCTAATAAAGTCACACATTATGTGACGAATTTTCATATATTAAAACATCATGTTGGATCAATCTTCTTAGACCCCCCCCAATAGAGCCCTCCCCTCCATGACATATAGAAATAATTACCCTACCCAACTAAGCCATTTTTCCTTCTCTGCATTCAAGACAATCCCATTCAATATCTTGACATCCTTTTCACAAATTTACTACTTGTTCATCCTCCAAACCAAATCAAAGACGTCACTTGAAATAATGTCACACATTATGTGACATATTGTCACATCTTAAAACATCGTGTTGGATCAATTGGTTTAGACACCCCCCCCTAGATCACTCCCCTCCATCATTATTTCCACCTCGAACCTATATTGCAACAATTTGATATGCAACTATATGCAAATATGCAACTATATGAAACTATATGCACTTAGGAAACTATATGCAACAATGAAACTTATCATGTTTCTTAGTGACTATATGCAACTTTATGCAACTATATGCAACTATGCAACTATATGCAACTATATGCAACTATGCAAATATATGGAACTATGCAACTATATGCAACTTATCCAACTATATGCAACTATGCAACTATATGCAAATATTCAACTATTTGCAACTATATGGAACTAACTACAACTAATTGCAACTATATACAACTATATGCAACTAGTTGCAACTAACTGCAACTATATGCAACTAACTGCAACTATATGCAATGATATGCAAATATATGCAACTATGAAACTATATGAAACTATATACAAATATATGCAACTATGCAACTATATGCAACTTATCCAACTATATGCAACTATGCAACTATATGCAACTATATGAAAATTTTTGCAACAATGAAACTTATGCAACTATATGGAACTATATTGCAATAATTTCGTATGAAACTATATGCAAATATGAAGCTATATGCAACTAACTGCAACTATGCAACTATATGCAACAACACAACTTATCGTGTTTTTTAATGACAATATGAAACTATATGCAACTTTATGGAACAATGAAACTTATGCAACTATATGCAACTTTATGCAGCACTGAAACTTATGCAACTATATGCAACTTGTGCAACTTATATATGCAACTATATGCAACTTTATGCAACAATGCAACCTATGCAACTATATGAATGACCCAATCTCTCAAGGTTTTATGCAACTTCTAGGACTCAAATTTCATGACTGACACCTCAAACTACCATAGATGACTTCTTGAGGGTATATTTGGCATTCAAGTGGGAGTATGGGCATCAATAGGATATTTTGATCACTGGGTATGGGTCTTGGGTCCTTGGACAAGATCGAGAGAGGAAACCTCCTCCTTCCATCCCATTGTCTCCTTCATAGTCTTCCATATAGAAGACCACAACCCTTTCCTTTATAGTTTGTACAACTTCATCAAAACCATTACACCCTATGCATACAATGGATTAAACAACAACTCGATCATCTTGTAATATCTTTCACAACCAACCCCAATATTATTTCCAACTTGAACCTTTCCTCCATTCCCCACCAGCCACTAAAGGCATTTTCCAAATATGTGAAATTCCAGGATAATGGATTTCCAAACTATCGATCCCCATTTGAACTCTTTGATGTGTCTCAAATCTAGTTCTCCACTTTGCGTCGGGGGATATGAATATATATGCAACTTTATGCAACTTATATGAAACTATATGAAAATTTATGCAACAATGCAACTTATGCAACTATATGCAACTATATTGCAACAATTTTGTATGCAACTATATGCAAATATGAAAACATGCAACTATATGAAACTATGCAACCTGCAACTATATGCAATTATGAAACATGCAACTTATGCAACTTTATGGAACTTATGCAACTTTATCCAACATGCAATGATAACTTATCTTCTTGTTTTAACGAGTGTAGGTACCACCAAATAGGTATCTGTTAGATTTATCTTCCTCGAGTGATGATCAAGATATACTAAGATATTTCATTATTATTTTTTTCTGATATTACTGCAATATTTCATTTTTTTAATGTTACAAGTGAATTTCATAACTTTTATGGATTGATTTATTGTGTCAACTTCTATCCAGGGTGATCGTGGTGGAAAATATCCCTCTACATCTATCCAAGGTGACCGTGGAAAGGAACTCACTTTGCCTTAGTAGGTAAAAGTTAAATACAATAACAACTTATGAATACAATAACAAAATTTCTGAAATTTTGTTATTTTGTTTTTTATATTACTGCAATATTTCATTTTTTTAATGTTACAGGTGAATTTCATAACTTTTATTGATTGATTTATTGTGTCAACTTCTGTCCAGGGTGACCTTGGAAGAAAATCACCCACTACATATGTCCAGGGTGACCGTGGAAAGGCACCTGTTGTACCTCAACAAGTAAATGTTAAATACAGTAACAACTTATGTCTACAACAACTAAATTTTTGAAATTTCGTTACTGTTTTTTTTATATTACTCCAATATTTCATTTTTTTAATGTTACAGGTGAATTTCATAACTTTTGTTGATTGATTTATTGTGTCAAATTCTGTACAGGGTGACCGTGTCCGAAAATCACTCGCTACATCTATCCATGGTGACCGTGGAAAGGCACACGTTGTGCCTCAACAAGTAAATGTTAAATATAGTAATAACTTATGACTACAATAACTAAATTTCTCAAATGTTAAAGTTCATCTCATTAATTTTATTCATCAATGTATTGTGGCATGGTCAACATGGGAAGGCTCCCACTAAGGATATTGATAAGGACAAAATATTTCTTTCCACTGAGCCAATGACAATCGTAATGAAGGCCTTGAAGAAGGCTAACATAGAATATCTAGGTTTGCTTAGCAAAAGACCCCTGACACAGGAGGATAGGGAAAGAATTGTAGAGATACAAAATACAATAACTAATTTAGGGGTAAGTGGCATCTTCACATATTTTTATCAACCAGACACCTCCAAAGAAACCAAGGCCAGAGTGTAAAAACACGGCCAGGGTGGCGATGAAAAACTAAACTCCCGAATAGTGAGATTTAAATGATTAACTGTGGTTAATATTTATTTAACAGTAGTAAACAAATATATGTTTTTGTTATTTGTATTTTTAATGGTGTTATGCATTTCAGTTAAATATGTTCGACACTATTGCTACCGAGGACTACCTAAAGCTTGGTTACAATAATGGTTTTAAAAGTGTGATTGAATATAGAAAAATATTGGGCCAAACTCCTATCTCCCCAGCCACGCAGGTAAATTAAATGAATAAGGAAACCGCAGTATCATGCTTGTAAAGTCTATTCATATTTTATTATATCACCCTTAACTAAGTATTTATGTTTGTTTTCAAGCAATAGTGCTACCATGGTAGGGAGTCCATCGGTATTTAGAAAACACTGTGTCATACAAGGGTGCACATGTCCAGTGATAGTGTAAAGAAGAGTACCCATTCTGATATGTATGCTTCATAATTAGAAATATTTACTGTGATTGTAGATATTTATTTCCTGACTTATACTTATATATTATCTTCTCAAAATTGAAGATCATGTAGCTCAGGAGGGTGAAATGCGAGAGAAACCAAGTGGATAGGAAATTAACGCACGAACTGTCACAGCTACAGATACAGGTAAAGAGAAATAGTGTAATGTTAATCAAAATAATGAATTAGTTATTTCAATTATATTTCAACATATCGATATGATCATTTTCATTGTTCCAGTTCACGACTCTGAACAGATGCTAGCTAACCCTTCTCAGTGACATACCAGAAGTATGGTACATGAGCACACTCAAACAACAGAAGGACAGGGCACACAAAATACAATGTCCTTGGATGGTTATGATATCCCAATTGTCAGTTTTATGAATGTAAAAAAACAAAAATCAAAGAAAAATTAGATGTATAAAATCATCTCTTGTATTTGGAGCTTTATCGATGTTTATATGTTCATATGTTTTGATGACTATCCTAGTTATGCATGAATGTCTATATGATTTCTATATAAAGAAAATCATTTGTTGGGTATGGGGAATTAAGAGCGATGTGAGGGGAGGGAGGGGCCATATGAGCTTCCACCTTCATGTGGATGGCCCTGTTCAGTAGAGAATAACCTATTCTCAAAACAAAGAGAAGATCATTAAGGTATGCGACAACTTAATTTTTTTCTAGAGTATTTTACATAACTAAATGCATGCTTATTTGCTTATTAATTATTTACTCATATAAAAAATTTGTCTTTTATGATTCATACATGTCTTGATGATGGAAACACATCTTGTGGAAAACTTTTAACAAGTTGTATGGGCTAATGGATTTAGCCAAAGGACAATGAAAAGGTAAGGGTTTTGACGTGTTTTTAAAAGTAGGCTTTATACTAGTAAAAGCTCACAATCCTCATGAATATGTAGATATTGATATATATGCCAAGTTCTATGTGGTGTTTTTATTGTCTAATTTATTTGTTATTATCAATTTATTTGTCAAATTTAATGTGTAGATATTGCATATATGCCAAGATCCATGTGGTGTTTTTATTGTCTAATTTGTTTGTCCAATTTAATGTGTAGGTGGTTGTACAGTACATCGAGTGTACACTCTTTACCTAGCTCAAATTTCAACTATAAATCTAGAACCCTAAAGAGGTATTTTAAACATAATTTTGGTTTACTTGTAGTTTTGTTATAAAGAAGTATAACTATTTTAGAGAACCTCCATATACAAATTCTTTATCCATATCCTCATTGTGGAAAATAAATTAGAAAAGATCCCTCACTTCATTCATTTCCATAATCCTAACCTTATTTCTATCCCTAGTCGAAATCCTAGTTCCTACTAAAAAATGCATGAAACTAATCCCAATAATCTAGACCCCTCCTCTCATCCCACATGTTAGTGAAAGTATTATAAGGCTCCAAAGGACACTACTACAAAATGATTATTCTTATAATAATAATTCACATCCAAATCCTTGTACATAGATGATAAATCCCTTGATGATCCTAGCATACACCAATATTTGGACACTTCTCCCCAACAAAAAATAGTCCCTATTCCAAACTCTAATGAAAAATATCCCTCATTACTCAAAATGACGAATGAAATTTATTCCCCTCTCTAACTCTCCTTTTTACTCATAATTGTTAGATCAAAGACCAACTTTCCACTATAATCCTTGAAAATTGTAACCAAATTGATCGCATTTTCCATCACTCCTCACCACTCTCCTTATCATTGGGGCTTTGTACAATAGGACAGAACTCATCTTCTCATTAATAAACATTGTGGAGTCACCCTTGTCATCGGGATTTCTCAAGAGAATTTTGAATGCTATGTATTTTCCCTTGATTACTCTAATTTACTCTTGAACATATCATATGAAAAACAATGAAATGCTTTATAAGATGTCCATTGAAATACCTATAACCTCTTTAAAGATAAAAAAACCTATGAACTCATCTATATTGCAATACCCTTTCCATGTAATGATGTGACCAAGACATCCTACGTAAATATCTTTCTCTCTTAGTTGTAACTCACATCCAACCATTTCATATGGTTTCACTTTCTCTCCTCCATAGATTCCAAATGATACCTTCTCATCCTTCTACCCAATCAAAAACAATGAAATTCTTTATAATATGATCATTGCAATACTTATCAACTCTATAAAGATGACAAAAAATATGAACTCACCTCTTGAAATACCTCTTACTTATAATGTTAAGACCCAACAAAACATAATACATAAATACCTTTGTCTCTCACTTTTACATCAAATCTATCTCATCTCATATGGTTTCACTATCCCTCTTCCAAACTCTCTAAATAATACATTCTCATCCTTCCACCTGGGTTCACTCTCACTCTACTATTCTCATCCTTCCATAATTGCTTTCCCGTGTCCTCTTGCTGGCTACAACAATGAGGTATCCCCTTGTTCTTTTATTCCTTCTCTTTTCCTTATCTCTATATTAGTTGTCGAAATCAACATTTTCTAACATTAAAAATGTCCCATGTCTTAACACACTTTTATCAAGTTGAATGAAGCCTTGTTCCTATTGGGAGTTTTTTGGGGCTAGCTTAGACTTCCCAATATCAACTCTAGCCACTTCTTACCTGGTAGCACCCAATATTACCTAGTTCTCCCCTTGTCTTCTTCCTCTCCTAATGTTCCATGCTCTCCTACATACTCTTCCTCTTTTCCTAGTCCTTCAAATGCTTGGGGAAAGTATTGCCTCTCCTAATTAACTCTTCTTCCTTACACCCCTTTTTCTCCCTTATTTTTTGGTCATAATATCAATGGGTCCATTATAGGTCATTATATCAAGAAAGACCCTACTTGAGATAACCTCTACCTAGTTAGGATCAACTATCACTTCTTTGGTCAGTTTTCCAAGATGTCCCCCTTAATGGTCACATTCCATAGCTTGAAACTATGGAGCCCCTCCCAATGGTGACATCATATCTTCCTTTGATCCTCTCTCCTACACTGGTACCATTGGTATTTTTCACCTCTACGCTTGCATTCAACTTAGGTTGATGCATGTCGCCTCCTACGCTTGAATAAAATACCCCATTGATGTATGCCACCTCTCATTCTTGCACTAAATCTAGGCTATCATGTGTTGTTTTTGTGCTTTTGATGACTCTATATTACTAGTTTATGATGCCTATTATGCTCACACTCTCCACATTATTGTATGTCACATGGGAATCATGCTATGTCCTTGACTAGTGTATGGCACTTTAATGACTACAGAAATCCTATAACAATGAATGTCATTTGTTATGCTCACCTTAACTCTAAGTTGCCATATGTTACATTTATTCTTGTGATAACCCTATATTAGAGTGTGTTTCCTTTCTCGATCATGTTTACTCTTAGTCAGTTTATGTGAACTCACGCCTTTTTCCAATGTCATGCCAGTGTCATCAACTTCTTTCTCTTGCCTTTGTTAGAACTACCCTAATACCACAACCTCCCATATTTACCTTTTCATCTATCCTCCATCCTTTCCATAAGAGCTCATGTTGCTAATCCTACCTCACTTGTGGTAAGATGCCAACCTAATGCAGGAGCGTCGCAGCTACCAAAGCAAGCATGGAGGCAACGCATGTGTTTTTTTTAACACATGACATATTTCTTTGAAAACTTTTTGAAAATGAAGTGCCAAACCTTTAATGAATCCTTTATTAAGGAGCGCCTTTTGTATATTGTATCAGACCTCGAGCCATACGCTCTTGTTTGAAGTAGATAGGAAGGCATTTAATCTAGTTAATGCAGGTAGGTAGGATTCATTTCTAGATTAGATAGTTCAGATGGAAGGAGGGATGACAGATATAGACACCCTCATTGTATCTTTGTATAATTAGCAATCAAGAATTCAAGAGAAGAGAGGAGCAAGCAGAGAACTGTGTAGAGAACATCCATGTACAGATATTGAATTAATAGAAGAAAGCTTTGATTCAAATCCATGGTTATGTGTCTATTCTCTGTGTATTGAGGTTGTGCTCATAAATGTTTGTCTTCCTTTTATGCATTTTATTTGTATATGTTGTGCATGTGATTTCATGTTTCAAACTGAAGCCTGAATAGGAGATAGAATGAGTTTCGATTGTTTCTCTATCTGAGCCAGGAGATTCCTGCAAGGTGTACAGTCGAATTCATTCGAAAGGAGTGCATTGAGAAAGGCTTAGTAGTTGAACTTTTGTTATCATTCGCCCAGAAGTTGGTTTGGGTTATTGAAGCCGTGCAAGGAGTGCACAGGCTAAGGAGAGTCTCAATCATGAAACTGAGCAGAAGTGTTGAAGGACTAGTGCTACAGATATACACAGAGTCAAAGAAGCTCGAACAGTTGAAGTGTTCGAAGTTTGCCGCAAGGAGTGCGTGCAAGGAACCTCGCTGAGGTTGAAGTGGTCTAGCAAAGCTCAAGAGGGATAGGTCTCTGAGTCATTGAAGATCAACATAGACAAGTGTGACGTGAAGTTAGGAAGGATGTCGCAGGTTGACGAAGTGGTGAAGGAATCTCGTGGAGAGATACCCCTTTTCGTCTCGGGGATTAACCAAGGAAGAATGGACAGTAGAAATCTTCTGAAGAGATTTCACGAAGTTCCGATGATTGTTAGATCTCGCAGAGCTGCAAGGAGGTTACGGCAAGAAGATTCTAAAGAGTTGGAAGCTCAGGAGAGGCAGGGCGGTTGATTCCGAGCCATAGGAGTTGTAGGATATACACGTGGTATCATGTATCGGGGACTCGGAAGTTGAAACCCCAAAGGTTGTGCATCCAGGGCTGCGAGATCGCGAGATGCGATAAGATCAGTGTCGTTCGTTGTGGAGGATGTGTGTCAGAAGATTCTCATCTCACAGACTCGAATGTTGGAGAACTGAAAGGGAAGCCCCTTAGCTTCACGAGTGGCGAGGTGGCGAGGAGGCTGTGAGTCATCCATCTGAGGGGACATGTGGCAAGAGATCAAGAGATCTCGCAAACTCGGGAGTTTGGAGGGTAAAAGCCCAAGTATTGGGGGTATAAAGTCACGAGGTGCGAGGACGCGAGGCGACGAAAAAGCGAGAAGATCATAGCCGTCCATCTGAGGAGGACAGGTGGCGAGAGATCGTGAGATCTTGCGAACTTGGGAGTTCACAGGTTGAAAACCCAAATATTGGGTACTCCAAGTCGCGAGGTCGCGAGGTGGCGAGATAAGGATAGCCATTGAATTCGGGGCACAGGAGGACCATTGGATCCGCGTGAGGGATTGTGTCTCGGGACCTCATTAGAAAAGGTCTGAGAATTTGGCCACGGGGATCGCGAGGTCATGAGAAGGCGATATTCCGACAGCTGGAGTAGTGTGGGCCATAGTGGAGCGCGAGTGGAATACAGGTGGCATAAAATATTCGTGAGTCACGAAGTGTCAAAGAGTGAGACTCGTGTGGACGCCGAGCTGTGAAGTGCCGAGGAGCCGAGATTCTAGTGGATGCCTGGCAGAGTATAAGGTGGGACCGCGCATCTCGGGGACTCGCGAACTAGGAGGGTAAAAACTCGACGGGAAACCAACGAGGTCGTGAGGTCGCAAGGTTGCGAGAAGCACTAACAGTTAAGCCTATCTCACGGTTGCATGTGGAAGGAGCTATACTTGTATCAATAGATTGGGTATCACAAGATTTGAAAGGAAAAAGTTGAAAGCTTGAGTCACGAACTTGCGAGATAGCAAGATCGAGCTGATCTCCCGGAACAAAGAGGAGACCTCGGGGGAAGATTGTTGTGGGTGCAGATTTCTCGATAGGGAAATAGAAGAGCCTTCGAGTTATTTGGGACGAGAAGAAGAAGGTCATGTGAGAGCGGATGTGCTCGTGCCGAGGTTGGGGTGTGCCTGCATCAAAGTGGTATCAGAGCGGGATTGACTCTTTTTTTTCTATAGCAGAGAGAAAGAGAATTCACCATGCCACCCAGAAGAGAAAGGCAGTCACCTGACCCAGAAGACAGGGAGGTGAGAAGAAGAGGCAGGCCGGCACAGAATCCAGAAATGGAAAGGCAGATACGTGATCTCCGAGCGATATTAGAAGATATGGAAGCAGCATAGAGACGCACAGCCAGTGCTGGAGATCTAAGTGACTCCGAAGGCAAAGTTGAAGATGACCACAAGGAGAAGTTGCAGCCGAAGATGCAGCCAACGAGCGATTAATCAAAGCTATCACCCGGATGAGCTCAAAGACAAAAATGGGCATTCTAGCTTATGAAGGAATCCTAGATGCAGAAGAGCTTCTGGATTGGATTAGAGCTCTTGACACCTACTTCGATTATGAGGATATCGAAGAGGATAAAAAGGTTAGGCATGCTATCACAAAATTGAAAGGACATGCAGCATTATGGTGGGACAAGCTTCAAGTAGATAGACGTTCCAAGGGAAAGAAAAATATCAAAAGTTGGGATCGAATGATTGCGAAGATGAAGGAAAAGTTCATCCCAAGGGATTATCAAATCACACTATTCAGGAGGATGCAGAACCTGAGACAGAAGTTGATGACAGTGAAGGAGTACACTGAAGAATTTTACAAGCTCAATATCAGAGCAGGTCATCGGGAGAGTGATGATGAAAAAGTTGCTAGGTATATGAATGGCTTAAGATATGATATCTAGGATGAGATGAGTATGAAAACCATCAGAATGGTGGAGGATGTGTATCAGATGGTGTTGAAAGCCGAAGAAAAGCTAAGCCGTAAGCCATCACAGTGAGGCTGGGGTAGGAGCCAGCCAAAATATAAGTCAGCTGCTCAGGATAGGTTCCAGAAGTCGAGGGATGACTGGAAAAAGCCTCAGACTAGAACAGAAAGAGGTGGAAGTTCACAGCAAGGTCAGCACGCTGAACAACGAAGGCAATAGACAGAACAGAGCGGAGGATACACTAACAACAACACCTTTTCTCTTACCAAAGGTAGAGGAAGAGGCAGAGGTGGAGTCATCACATGCTTCACGTGTGGAAAGGATGGACATAAAGTAGTTGACTATCCAGATAGGAAAAAGGACAGAGGAGAAGCTCACATCATCGAAGCATAGGGGCGAAATGTTGAAACAGAAGACGCAGAAGACGGAAGGTCGCTGATGATGCGTAAGGTTCTCTTAACACCTGAGAAGAAGGTGGAGGACACAGCACAAAGAAATAGGCTATTTAGAACTGCATGCAAAACCAAAGACAGGGTGTGCAAGGTTATTGTGGACAGTGGAAGAACAGACAATCTCGTTTCAACCGAGATGGTGTAGAAACTGGAGTTGGAGACGACTGATCATCCAAGTCCATATAAAGTCTCATGGCTACAGAAGGGACATTAGGTAAGCGTCACAAAGCAATGCTTAGTTGACATCAAGATAGGAGGATATAATGATAAAATTCTCTGTGATGTTATTCCTATGGATGTATGTCATTTATTGCTAGGAAGACCATGGAAATATGACAGGAATGTAGTTCATGATGGGAAGATGAATACGTACACTTTGGAGAAGAATGGGAGGATGCATATGTTACTTCCAATTAAAGAAAAAGAAGTAAATCCAGAGTCGAGAAATATTGTACTTCTCATGAGTGGGAAGGAACTTTTGGCAAAAGTAAAGAAGAAGGAAGATCCACAGTTCTTTGTGGTCAAGAAACCAAGAGTTGTTTTGACCAGCACAAGAGTGGATGACTTGTTAGAAGAAATTCAAGAACTGCTAGAGGAATTCGCTGACATAGTGGTAGACGAATTGCCTCATTCATTGCCACCGATGAGGAGTGTGAGTCATCATATAGACCTCGTACCAGGAGCCAGTTTGCTGAACGAAGCTGCGTACAGATTGATGCCACAAGAAAATGAGGAGGTCAAGAATCAGGTCCAGGAGTTGTTGGATAAAGGATTGGTCAAGGAAAGTTTAAGTCCATGTGTCGTTCCAACAGTACTAAGTCCAAAGAAAGATGGAGGTTGGAGAATGTGCACCGATTCAAGAGCAATCAATAAAATAACCATCAGGTACAGGTTTCCACTATCGAGAATGGACGATCTGATGGATTGCCTGAGTGGGGCAAATTATTTTTTGAAGATAGATTTGAAGAGCGGATACCATCAGATTCGCATGAGGGAAGGTGATGAATGGAAAACAACATTCAAGACAAATGAAGGTTTGTATGAATGGCCGGTCATGCCGTTTGGTTTGACAAATGAGTCGAGTACATTCATGAGATTGATGAATGAAGTCCTGAGGGAATTCATAGGGAAATTTGTCGTCGTATATCTGGATGATATACTGATTTTCAGTAAGACGAAGGTTGAACATCTGAAGCATTTATCTGTAGTGATGAGGAAGCTACAACAGGATATGTTGTTGATTAATATGAAGAAGTCCTCATTTATGAAAACAGAACTCATTTACTTGGGGTTTGTCATATCGACAAATGAATTGAAGATGGATCCAAGTAAAGTTGAGGTAATTCAAAATTGGCCATCACCGAGAAATATTTTCGAGGTAAGGAGTTTCCATGGTTTGGCTAGTTTCTACCATAGATTCATCAGGAATTTCAATGGACTTAGTGCAATAATGATGGACACAGTCAAGAAAAGACATAAATCTTTTCATTGGACTGAAGCGGTAGAGAAAAGCTTCAATCTGTTGAAGCGAAAGATCATCGAACAACCTATTTTGGTGTTGTCAGATTTCAAGAAGACATTTCAAGTGAAATGTGATGCAAGTGGCTTTTCCATTGGAGCGGTCTTGAGTCAAGAGGACAAACCCGTTGCATATTTCAGTGAGAAGCTAGATGAAGCAAAGCTGAAATACTCCACGTATGATAAGGAATTTTATTCTATCATACAGGCGTTGAAGAAGTGGAGGCATTATTTGATTTCGAAAGAGTTTGTATTGTACATCGGTAATCATGAATTGCAGTTTATGAGTCAACAGGAGAAGTTGAATCAGAAGCATGCAAAATGGGTAGAGTATATGCAAAATTTCATGTTTGTGATTAAGCATATTTCAGGTACTGCTAACAAAGTGGCTGATGCTTTGAGCAGGAAGTGTTTGTTGCTGCAGGAGTTCCGAGTCAAAACATTGGGTTTTGAAAATCTTAAAGACATGTATGCAGGTGATGCAGATTTTGTAGAGGCATATGAGGCAGCTGAGAATCCAGTTCTCAGGGATAGAAGCCCATGGATGGATTACATGATCCAAAATGGATTGTTGTTCAGAGGCAACCAGCTATGTATTCCAAATTGCTCCATGAGGGAGAATATGCTAAAAGAGAAGCACAACGGAGTATTGGTAGGACATTTTGGCCATGAAAAGACATTTGCAAAGCTGAGCGAAGCATACTTTTGGCCAGGGATGCGGTCGGAAGTCAAGAAGTTTATTGACAAGTGTCGAATTTGTCAGCATTCGAAGGGGAGGAAACAAAATACAAGATTTTATCAGCCATTGCCCATACCAGAGAGACCATGGGAGGCGATTAGCATGGATTTTGTATTGGGATTGTTGAGGACGCAGAGAGGGCATGATTCCATCTTTGTGGTGGTAGGCAGGTTTTCTAAGATGGCACATTTTATTCCATGCCAGAAGACCAGCGATGCGACTCACATCGCAAAATTGTTTTTCAAGGAAATCATTAGATTTCATGGGTTACCCAGAAGCATAGTATCGGACAGGGATACAAAATTCATTAGACATTTCTAGAGGACACTCTGGAAGAAGATGGGTACTAACTTGATGTTTAGTTAAGCCTATCATCCTCAGACGGATGGGCAAACAGAGGTGGTAAATAGAAGTCTGGGAGACTTGCTGAGAAGCTTGGTGACAGAGCACCATAGCAGCTAGGATAACATATTACCATAGGTAGAGTTCGCATACAACGATTCAGTGAATCGAAGTACAAGGAAAAGCCCATTTCAGATTGTGTATGGGATAGAACCGAGGGAATTTCTAAACTCAGGGAGTCAGAACAAACTACGACTAGCAGTGCTAGTGTAGAAGAGTTCGATGAGGAAATGAAAGAACTTCATAGCAGGGTGAAGCAACGATTGATAGAATTGAACCAGGAATATAAGTGCAGAGTAGATCAACATCGGAGACAGCTTCAATTCAAAGTTGGTGATCTAGTTCTGGCACACCTGAGGAAGGAAAGGTTCCCAAGGGGAACATATAACAAGTTGAAAATGAAGAAAATTGGGCCATGCAGAGTCCTAAAGAAATTGGGAGAAAATTCTTATGAGATTGAATTGTCGGATGAGATTGGAATATCTCTGACATTCAATGTCTCAGACTTATATCCATATAATGTTGAGGATGCAAGAGTTGAAAGTGATGAACAACCATAATTCCAATGGCAGAAGCATATGCCCATTGCAGAGAAACCACAGATGGAGTGCATACTGGACAAGAGAGAGAGCAAGAAGACAAGGCAAAAGGAATACTATGAGTATCTGGTCAAATGGAAGAACCGTCCAGTGGAATATGTCAGCTGAGAAAGTGAAGAAGAGATTCGAAAGCATGGACAAACCGTGCAGCAACTCATGGACAGGAGCCCATGAAAGTTTTCAAGCTGAGGAGTATGATGCAGGAGCATCGTAGCTACCAAAGCGAGCATGGAGGAAACACATGTGTTTTTTTTAACACATGACATATTTCTTTGAAAACCTTTTGAAAATGAAGTGCCAAACCTTTAATGAATCCTTTATTAAGGAGTGCCTTTTGTATAGACCTCGAGCCATACACTCTTGTCTGAAGTAGATAGGAAGACATTTAATCTAGTTAATGCAGGTAGGTAGGATTTATTTCTAGATTAGATAGTTCAGATGGAAGGAGGGAAAAAGGATATAGACACCCTCATTGTATCTTTGTATAATTAGCAATCAAGAATTCAAGAGAAGAGAGGAGCAAGTAGAGAACTATGTAGAGAACATCCATGTACAGATATTGAATTAATAGAAGAAAGCTTTGATTCAAATCCATGGTTATGTGTCTATTCTTTGTGTATTGAGGTTATACTCATAAATGTTTGTCTTCCTGTTGTGCATTTGCTTTTTATATGCTATGCATGTGATTTCATGTTTCAAACTGAAGCCTGAATAGGAGATAGAATGAGTTTCGATTGTTTCTCTATCTGAGCCAGGAGATTCCTCCAAGGTGTGCAGTCGAATTCATCCGCAAGGAGTGCATTGAGAAAGGCTGAGTAGTTGAACTTTTGTTATCATTCACCCAGAAGTTGGTTTGGGTTATTGAAGCCGTGCAAGGAGTGCACAGGCTAAGGAGAGTCTTAGTCGTGAAACTAAGAAGAAGTGTTGAAGGACTAGTGCTACAGATATACGGAGAGTCAAAGA
Source organism: Picea glauca (assembly GCA_000966675.3). Lineage (NCBI taxonomy): Eukaryota > Viridiplantae > Streptophyta > Pinopsida > Pinales > Pinaceae > Picea > Picea glauca. Next base: position 403,744 of record JZKD02S1679622.1, on the reverse strand, counting down.
AGCTTGAACAATTGAAGTGTTCGAAGTTTGCCGCAAGGAGTCTGTGCAAGGAACCTTGCTGAGGTTGAAGTGATCTAGAAAATATCAATAGGGATAGGTATCTGAGTCATTGAATATCAATATAGATAAGTGTGACGTGAAGTCGGGAAGGACGTCACAGTTTGATGAAGCGGCGAAGGAATATCGTGGAGAGATACCCCTTTTCATCTCAGTGATTAACCAGGGAAGAACGGACGGTCGAAATATTCTGAAGAGATTTCACGAAGTTACCATGATCGTTAGATCTCGCAGAGCTACAAGGAGGTTATGACAAGAAGATTCTGAAGAGTTGGAAGCTCAGGAGAGGCAGGGCCATTGATTCCGAACCACAGGAGTCGTAGGATCTACACGTGGTATCGTGTATCAAGGACTCGAAAGTTGAAGCCCCAAAGGTTGTGCAGCCAGGGCCGCGAGATCGCGAGATGTGATAAGATCAATGTTGTTCGTTGTGGAGGACGCGTGTCAGGAGATTCTCATCTCGCAGACTCGGACGTTGGAGAACCGAAAGGGAAACCCCTTAGCTTCGCGAGTGACGAGGTGGCGAGGAGGTTGTGAGTTGTCCATCTAAGGGGACAGGTGGCAAGAGATCAAGAGATCTCACAAACTCGGGAGTTCGCAGGGTAAAAGCCCAAGTATTGGGGGTGTAAATTCACAAGGCGCGAGGACGCAAGGTGACGAAAGAGCAAGAAGATCATAGCCATCCATCTGAGGAGGACAGGTGGCGAGAGATCATGATATCTCGCAAACTCGAGATTTCACAGGTTGAAAACCCAAATATTGGGTACTCCAAGTTGCGAGGTCGCAAGGTGGCGAGATAAGGATAGTCGTTGGATTCGGGGCACAGGAGGACCGTTGGATCCACACGAGAGATCGTGTCTCGGGACCTCATTAGAAAATGCTCGAGAATTTGGCCATGGGGATCGCGAGGTCATGAGAAGGCGATATTCTGACAACTGGAGTAGTGTGGGCCATAGTGGAGCATGAGTGGAATACAGGTGGCATAAAAGATCCATGAGTCACGAAGTGCCGAAGAGAGAGACTCGTGTGGACGCCGAGCTGTGAAGTGTCGAGGAGCTGAGATTCTAGTGGATGCGTGGCAGAGTATAAGGTGCGACCGCGCATCTCGGGGACTCACGAACTAAGAGGGTAAAAACTTGATGGAAAACTGGCGAGGTATCGAGGTTGCGAGAAGCGCTAGCAGTTAAGCCTAGCTCACAGTTGCATGTGGAAGGAGCTATACCCGTATCGCTAGATTGGGTATCGCAAGATTTGAAAGGAAAAAGTTGAAAGCTTGAGTCACGAACTCATGAGATAGTGAGATCGAGCTGATCTCCCGGAACAAAGAGGAGACCTCGGGGGAAGATTGTTGTGGGTGCAGATTTCCTGATAGGGAAATAGAAGAACCTTCGAGTTCGTCGGGCTAAGAAGAAGAAGGTCCTGTGAGAGAGGACATTCTCGTGTCGAGGTTGGGGCGCGCCTGCATGACAACCTATGTCATGTATGTATCTAGCTAAACATGTTCTTGCATTCCTCATTGCTCATTCTTGGAAATGAAAGTATGTATTAGTCTACCCCCTATATATTGAACATATTCATGATGTACCCAGTATTTTGGACCTCATTATTATTGTCCATTTTGTATGCTCCAACAATTGTGCAAGTGACATCAACAAGTCTCTTCCTATTATATTAGTAATATTCCTCTTAATATTATCAATGAAGGAGTTGATAACTAGCCCTTATATACACTATGCCTAAATTATTGAGGCATCAAATAACATTATGTTTTTACCAGAATATATGAGTCAATGTCATAATGACCCTTTAGGTTCGTAAGAGTTTACAATTCTTCAAGGTGCTAAGAGCCATTATTTCCCAAATCATTCAGAACATAGAATAAAATTGACCAATATCTTATACATAGGTGATGAAAGAGATTTTACAACCTTTTCATAAATCACAACCTTTTTACTGATGGTGTCTTCATGGATTCAAAACCTTACTTTACTAACCTAACAATATTTCTACCTTTCAACATTCTCATGAACCCTTGGGTTTACCATTACTCCTTGTGGGTCATAAATTACCACTCACCAAATTCATACAAATTGAAATTTTTGTCACTGTCACAAGCCTATATGACATCACAAATATGTGAATTCAACTAGGAGTAGACCTTTTTCCTTTCAAATTGATGATCCCCATCAACTTTGGGACTCAATGTCTCTTCATTAAATTCTCCTTCTAATGAGCATGGCATAGACATATTCAAATAATCCACATACACATTGGAATATTTTCCCATATATGGTGACCAATCCTGGCAAATAGCTTTTATTCATTCTTATCCAAAATCCTAAAATATCAGTTTAAACCTTTATTTGCTGGGTGCAAACACACTTGATCTAACTTAGGAGGTATGTGATGTTCAATGCTTCTCATGCCTCTTTTTGTAACTTGATTGAGATTCCTACAAGGTTTCTTATACCTACACATGTTTGTGGATTTTTCTTTTTAACGAAGTTATCATATTTTCCCATTGATCAATTTTCTTAATTGTTCCACTTTGAGGGATAAAATTTCAAGTTAAGGTGACTACAATAAAATATGAGAAAATCTTAGGTGGGGGATTTGAGGTGAGCAATGAATTGTGCAATTAAAAATGATATATATAAATGACAAACAACCTTCCTAAATATTGGGATGTTATAGCCTCACAACAAATGAACCAATGTTTGATTTATATCCTTGGGATACCCATGCAATTGTAAATAAAGGAGACACTTCTCTTCAACTTATATC